>CAUYQG010051557.1:0-57447 GCA_963574415.1 Tarsius wallacei | reverse complement strand
ACAAATACAAAAGTAGCAGAACATACAACATACCTGCAAAAATGAAAACACACATATATATGAACACAAAAGATAAAGGAAAATAAAACAGCCTTATAAGAGCATTATGACAGGGACAAACTCTCACATTTCAATAATCAGCCTGAATGTGAATGGACTAAATGCACCACTGGAAAGACATAGAATGGCAAACTGAATAAAAACACATAACCCAGTAATTTGCTGCCTGTAGGGCACTCATTTCACCACAAAAGATGTTTACAGACTCAGAGTTAGAGAATGGAAAGCAAATTTTCAAGTGAACAGATCACAAAAGAAGGCAAGAGTCATGAACTTAATATTAGACAAAACAATCTCTAAGCTGTTAAAAACTTAAAAAGATATAGAAGGACACTACATAAAATGTTCAATCCATCAATAAGAATTATCCATCCTAAACATATATGCACCCAACACAATAGCACCAGCTTTTATAAAGTAGCTACTAAGTAAAAAAAAAGATATTGACTCTAACACTATCATAGCTGGGGACTTAAATACCTCACTAACAACTCTAGATACAAAATCGAGGCAAAAAAAAAAAAAAAAATCAACAAAGAGATCTGGAACCTCAGCTTGACACTTGATCAAATGCACTTAGTAGGCACCTTCAGAACACTCTACACAACAGTCACAGAATATACATTCTACTCATCACCACATGGAATGTACTTCAAGATCAGCCACATCCTTAGCAATAAGTCAAATTTCAAAAGATTGAAATACTGCCACAGTGGAAAAAAAATTATCACCACGAACAAAAATTCCCCCAAACCAACAAAGACACTAAATAGTAAAATGCTGAACAACTGCTGGGTCAACATGGAAATCAAAACAGACATTAAAAGGTTCTTGGAAACAAATGAAAATGAAGAAACATATTACCAAACCCTCTGGGATGCCTTGAAGTAGTACTAAGAGTGGAATTTATACCTCTACGAACACACATCATGAATATAGAAAGAGAACAAGTTAACAGCTTATCAAATTATCTAAGGGAGCTGGAAAAGCAAGACCACCAATACCCTAACTTCAACAAAAGAATCCAGATCACAAAGTGAAAGCTCAAATATGGGACATAGAAGAGAAAAATACCATAGAAAAAAATCAACAAAACAAAAAGCTGGTTCTTTGAAAGGATAAACATGATCGATGGACTCCTATCCAACATAACAAAGAAACAGAGAGAAAAAAACCCAAAGAGACACAATCAGAAATGCAAAAGATCAAGTGACAACTGATCCTGAAGAAATATAAAAGATTATCAGAGATTACTATGCAAACAAACTTGATTACATAAGTGAAATGGAGGATTTTCTAGCATTACACAACATCCCATTGTTGAAAGAAGAAGAAATTGAGATCTTAAAAAGACCAATAGCAACTCAGGAAATTGACTCTGTCATAAGAAAACTACCTACAAAAAAAAAAAAAGAAAAAAGAAAAAAGAAAAAAAGAAAAAAGCCCCTGAGCCAGATGGACTTCCAGTGGAATTCTACAAAACATACAAAGAAGAGCTGATATCATTCCTATTGAATGTTTTTCTGGCAATCGAGAAAGACAGAACTCTCCCCAAATCATTTTATGACTCTAACATCACACTGATTCTCCAATTGGGTAAAGATTCAACAAAGAAAGAGAACTACAGACCAATATCTCTGATGACATAGATGCAAAAACCCTCAATAAGATTCTGGCAAATTGGATATAACAACACATCTCAAAAATCATCCACCATGACCAAATAGGTTTCATCGCCAGGATGTGGGACTGGTTCAACATCTGCAAGATGATAAATGTAATTAAATACATCAATAGATGTAAAAACAAGAACCACATGATTATATCATTAAATACAGAAATAGCTTTTGATAAAACTTCGCATCCCTTATTGATGGAAACCCTTGAACACTTATTTTGAGGTATGTTTCATATGGAAACATAAATGACCACAAACAGCCAAGACAATCTTTAGCAAAAGAAACAAAATGGGAAATATCACACTTACAGACTTTAAACTTTATTATATGGTTACAATAATCAAAACAACCTGGTAATGGTACAAGAACAGTCATATAGACCAATGGAACAAGATAGAGATTCTGGAAGCAAAACCTCAATTTCTCAACCAACTCATCTTTGACAAAGCCTCCAACAACAACCACTGGGGAGAAGAGAACTTATTCAGTAAGTGGTGCTGGGAGAACTGACTAACCACGTGCAAAAGAATAAAACAGGACCCCTACCTATTACAACACACTAAAATCAACTGTAAATGGATCAAAGATCTAAAAGTAAAACCTCAAGCTATAAGAATCTTTGTATGTTGGGAGCCAGCCTTGGAGGCCTGCCTGATTGACAAAGTCCAGGTGCGCTGAGGACCCCCAGCCGCAAAGCTTATCTAGGAGTTATGTAGGTGATTTATAACCCTGTTTTCACAGATTTAGGATGAAGATTAACCGTTAAGGTTTTTTACTTAATTCAATAGTTAAAATTCTAAGTTAATGTTTATAGAGTGGGCTTTCACTGAATTCATAATATGCTAATTGGATACTTTTATGATAAATTAACTAAAGACAGAAAGCAACCTTGGGAGCCTGGGAAACATCACTAAAAGCTTCTTTTGAGTTTTCTTTAGAAATAAACACTGCAGGATAAAAGAAAAGTAACGAAGACACCTGGACAAGAGAGGTGATTACGAAGCTTTGAAGGTCATAGAAGCCCCAGGAAGAAAACTCCTGATACATGGAGATGTGCACTTGGAAACTTTCTTGAGACATTTCAAGGACTGTAATTTGAGACTCTGAATTAAAACTATCATTTTTGGCTTTATGATACAGACTCATTAACTAAAAGTAAATGGTGTTCTTGGCTTGTTTGTCGCTTCTAGACCGCTAGATGGTGGTAACTTTTAAAGCATATGTACATGAAGGAATTTTCTTTGTCTTGCCCCTTTGCAAATGGTATAAAAGATCTGTGTTACCTAACATTAAATTGGCATTCTGTCCAGAAGCAGGTGTCCATCTATATCATTTCGTCGCAAGTTCCTTCACTCGCCTATCGTCTTTCCTTCAGGAAAATCCAGACCCGGCAGGGGCAGGACCCCCACATTTGAAAATGCAGAAGACACCCTTATGGAAATCAGAATAGGCAACCAATTCCTGAGCAAAACCCGAAAAGCCCATGCCAGAAGAGATATGATAGACAAGTGGGACCTTATCAAACTGTAAAGCTTGAGCAAAGCAAAAGAAACCATCAGGAGAGCAGGGAGATAGTCCACAGAATGGGAAAAAATATTTGCCAACTGCATGTCTGACAAAGGCCTAGCATTCAGGATCTACAAGTAACTCAAACATGCTAAAAGGAAAAAAAACAAAACAAAAACAGTCCCATTAAAAAGTGGACAAAAGACACGAACAGGCTCTTCTCAAAAGAAGACAAACAGGCAGCCAACAGACACATAAAAACTTGCTCAGCCTCACTAATCATCAGAGAAATGCAAATTACTACCACACTGAGATACCATTTAATTCCAGTAAGACTGGCCATCATTAATGAAACAAAAAACAACAAATGCTGGTGAGGATGCAGAGAAAAGGGAACACTTCTACACTGTTGGTGGGAATGCAAACTAGTTCATCCTCTATGGAAAACAGTGTGTTGATTCCTAAAACAGCTAGGAATTGACCTTCCATACGATCCAGCAATCCACCTTCTGGGAATATACCCAGAGGAACTTAAATCACTCTACAAAAAAGATACCTGCACACCCGTGTTTACTGCAGCACTATTTACAACAGCAAAAACCTGGATCCAACTATGCTGCCCATTGAAACTGAACTGGATAAAAAATAAGTAGTACATATACATGATGGAATATTACACAGTCATAAAAAAGGATAAAATTATGAACTTCACAGCAACTTGGATGAATTTAGAGTCTATAATACTCTGTGATTTATTTATTTATTTTTATTTTTTTGAGTTGGAGTCTCACTCTATCGCCCAGACTGGAGTGCAGTGGCACACTCCTGTCCACTGCAGCCTTGACCTGCTGGGTTCTGGCGATCCTTCTGCCTCAGCCTTCCAAGCAGCTGGAACTATAGGCATGCGCTACCATGCCCGGATAATTTTTTGATTTATTGTAGACATGAGGTCTCACCAAGATGCCCAGGCGGGTCTCGAACCCAGGGCTCAGGCAATCCACTCACCTCAGCCTCCCAAGGCACAGGATTACAGGCTGAGCCACTGAGCCCGGCTTGCTCTGTGATTTATAACAGAAGCAAAGAGCTAAGTACCACATGTTCTCACTCATAAGCAGACTGAATATTTATCATAGTAGTATACGAAAGGGATTGGTAGTGGCTGGAAAAACTTCCAGAGGGTTGAGGGGACTCATATATTAATATAGATACCTGATCTCAAACCAGGAAAAGTAGGGACCAAAGGGAGGTCCAATTTTTACCTGTACAATGACCATTTGTATACTTATATACCTAATCGTGAATTGCACCCCACATATTTAAAATAAAATAAAGTAAAATAAAATCTTAAAAAATAAACTTTCAGTACTGCAAAAAAAGGTATGAGTTTAATTTATCATAGTGTGCTACTTGAAGGGAATTTGCAGTAGTGGGTCATTGTGAGGAGGGGGAACACATAATACTAATAAGGGTACCTGATCCCAAACCAGGTGAAGTGAGGACTAATGGGAGGCCCACATTTCACCTGTACGATGACCACGTATGTACTTAATTATGAATTGTACCCGACATCTTTAAAATAAAAGTATAAATTAAAAAACTTAAAAAAAATGAGTTTATGATTAAAAGGGAAGCAGAGCAGGAAGATATAGAAAACTTGCAGCCTGGCCATGTAAAAAGTGAAAACATACGTTGGGGAGAGAATACTAAGGATGTGGTCAAGTGACAATTTGCTAAACAGATTACTGAGTCTAGAAGAAAGCCAGGTGCTATCCATAAAGACAAAGGAAGAAAGAGCCCTAGGCATTTCAGAGACCCAGAACTCTAAGAGGGCAGGACAGTTTCAGGGGATAGGCCTGGAGTGCCCTCTGTGGATACTCTCCCAGAGCTGCCTCAGATCTCTGCTTCTCACATTCCAGCGTGGTACTCCTTGGCTGCCCCAAATGTGGCTCAGGTTGTCCAAGTGCAGCTCAGGCTGCCGCTTCAAAAGGTACAAGTGGTAAGCTCTGGTGGCATCCATGCAGTGTTAAGTCTGCAGGCTCACTGAATGAAAAAGCTGTGGTGTGTGAATTTTAAAAGATGTCACCTGGGGACCACAGAAGAAACTTGCAGCTGGTGTAGAGCCATTCTAGATAGTCCTCATTAGGGCAATGTTTAGTAGAGCCATGGGAGTGGAGCATTCTAGGGACTCCAGAATTGTAGTCACCAGAGTTTAACATCAGCTTGGGAGATCTCAACTCCCATCCCAGTGTATCCAGGAAATGTGACATGGAATCAAAGGTGATTATTCTCTAGTTTTATGATTTAGTGTAGTGCACCCTGTTGAGTTTTGGACTTACTTGGGACCAGTTACAGTCCTTTTCTTGCCTATATCTCCCTTTTGGAATGAGAATATCTATCCTTTTCCTGTCCCATCATTGTATTTTAAAAGTCCATAATTTGTTTTAATTTCACAGACTCACAGCTGGAGAAAATTTGCCTCCGAATGAATCATGCTTTGAGTCTCATCCATAAATCTGATTTAGATGAAACTCTGGACTTTGGATTTTTGAGTTCTGGAAAGAGTAAAGAAGTTTAAGGTTATTAGGATGGAATAGATGCATTTTGCTAGTGAGGACATGAATTTGGGAGGCTAGGGATGGAAGGCTATGATTTAAACGTGTCTCCCCAAAAGTTCATGTGTTGGCAACTTAATTGTCATTGTAATAGTATTGAGATGGCACCTTTAAGAAGTGATTAGGCTGTGAGGGCTCTGCCTTCACGAAGGGATTAATGTTGTTATTGCAGGAGTGGATTAGTTATTCTAGAGTGGGTTCCTAATAAAAAGCACGAGTTTATCCCTGTTTGCTTTCTCTCATTTCATATACTTGCTTCCATCTTCCACCACGGGATGACTCTTACTAGATGCCAGCACCATGCTTTATAAATTTCTGTTCTTTATAAGTTACCCAGTGTGTTACTATAGCTGCAGAATATGGCTTAATACAAGCTATTATTATTAGCACTAGCTAGAATAAAGTAGAAACTTTGGAAGATCTGTTCCCACTGTGGTAGCTTTTTTTGTTGTGTCAACTTGGCTAGGCTACAGTCTCATTATTCAAACAATAATCTAGTTTCTATTGTGAAGGAATTTTGAAGATTAATTAAAGCCCCTAATTAGGTTACTTTAAGTAAAGAAGAAGGATGGGCCTGAATGAATCAGTTGTAAGTCCTTAAAATCAGGACTGATGGGGAGAGGGAGAGGAAGAATGAAAAGGAGAGGAAGTGGAAGAGGAAGAATAAGTGGAGAAAGTCTGCCTGTGGATCAAATTTCAGTCTGCACCACTGGGTTCAAATTTACTGTTATCTTTTCTTCCTGACTGCCTATCATATAAATTTCAGACTTACTTAACCAGCTCCACAAGATCAAGATGTAAGCCAATACTTTGTAATAAATAGTGCATTCTCTCTCTCTCTCTCTTTCTCCCTCCCTCTCCCTATCCTTCTTCCCTTCTTTTCCTCAACTATCAACCAATATACACTAAACTACTGCTTCTACATCTCTGATTAAACACTGACTGACACACACAACTAGAGTAATTATTCTCAAGAAAAAACTTAACCATATTTACAATCATTTACTTCTGCAGCAATATTCTCCATGTCCTAATGATCTGGCAACTTCTGTTTGCTAAGACTTAGAGAGTTGCAAATATAACCAGCTGATAGCAATATGAGCAAAATATTTAAGAAAGGTTTATGCCTCCAGTTGAAAAGAAAACAAAATAGAAAAGAAGTTGGGAACTGATATATAGATTCCTAGAACAGTAGAATATTCACTTGTGTTTTATTTCCTGTCAATATTTTCATAATGTAATAAAAGGAATAGATAACATGTATTACGCTTTTTCTTGAAGCACTTTCATAACTGAGTGTCACAACAACACACTTTCCTTGTTCTCCTTTTACTTCACTGGAGGCTCTTTGTAAATCTCTCTTTCTTTTCTTTTTTTCCTGAATCTCTTAATATTGAAGCAACAACTTCATCTTTGATCTTCTTCTGGATCTTAATTCACTCCTTTAGTGATATCATTCAGGTTCATGATTTAAATACCATCTCTATGCTGATGACTCCCAGATTTAAATTTCATCAAGAATTCTTTGAGACTCACATTTACAATTGCATAAGCAGCATCTTCTCTTGATTATCTAATGGACCACAGTGTGTCCCAATATAAACTCACATCTCCAATGTCCACGCCCCGAAATCTTGGTCATTCTGGTCCTTATTTACCTCAGTTATTTGACGATGCTATCATTCCAGATGACCAAATCAAAAGGCTTTAGTCATCTTGACTCTTTTTTCTCACTAACAACCCACATCCATCTAATCCTAGATAATTATATAGTCTCTATCTTGAGAATAATCTAGACTCAAGCAGTTCTTACCACTCTCACAGCTTTCATTCTGACCCAAAGTCACAATAATCTTTCTCCTGGGTCATTCCAATAGTTTCCCATTTGGTCTTCCTGCTTCCACCTTTGCTTCCTTATAGTTTGTTGTCTACCTTGTGGTCAGTGTAATCTGTTTAAACATCAGATCATGCCAGGTGTGGCAACACACACCTGTTATTCCAGCTACTTTGGAGACTGAGGTGGAAGATTGTTTGAGCCTAGGAGTTTGAACCTGTAGTGAGCTATGACTTAAGAAAAACACCATTTCAAAAAAAAAAAAAAAGCCAGATTATGTCATCTTATACCGGCATCTGAATGGCTTCATGTCATCTTATACCGGCATCTGAATGGCTTCATGTCATCTTATACCGGCATCTGAATGGCTTCATGTCATCTTATACCGGCATCTGAATGGCTTCTCATCTTAATCAGAGTAAAAGCCAAAGTCCTTCCAATGACGTTAAAGGATCTTATATGATCTGCCACCACTCCATTTTCTTTGGAGATACAACTCTAGAAAACTTTTCCCCCCTTAATCTGTATTATTTATTTCAAGAGAACATTTAAAACTAAGAATAAATCTGTTTTATTACTGATAACCAAATAATATTTTAGGGACACTAGTAAATTGAGGTTAAATTGCCACTGCATGTCTTTTAGACACTGATTTAGAATTCTAAGCCTAGAATTTAGGGAATCTTTCACTGGTAAAAAGATAAGCAAAATTGAGACCCCCCAAATCCCCTTCAGTTTTAGCAACATGGCTGCCACTAATAGATTTACTAAAAAACTGTGTGGAGTGATAAGGGCGGAAGCCAAATGAGTTGGCAAGCAAGTGATAAGTGAGAAAATGGAGACAGCAAAGACAGAAAGCTTTTTCCTGGATTTACTGTTATATGAGGAAGAGAGTTAAAATAAGAAATGGAGGAAGATGTGGAAATCAAGGGAATGCTTTACATTTTTAAGATGTGTAGAAAAATAAGCATGTCTAACTATCACTAGGAATGACACAAATGAGAGACAGGAATTAAGTGTACATAAGAAAGAAAGTTTATTTGATGTTTTAAGCTCATAATTTGGTAGGATAGTGTAGGATTTTGACCAAGAGTGGAACGATTTCCCTTTATCTGTGTGTGTGTTGGGGTGGGGAGCTCTCAACAAACACAGGAGAGGAGCTGGAGAGTTCACATGTGATGTTAAATGGGATTAGAGGTTTGAAAGCATTTGAGAGTTAATGTTACAATAGCATCGGCAATGCCCATAATGACAAGCATGAATTTAGAATTTAATTTTATAAATTTGTATTTTGAATCAGAATTTATATATTTAAAATAAGTATTTTGGTCAGGGGTGGTAGTTCATGCCTGCAATCTCAATGCATTGGGAGGTTGATGTGGGAAGATTGTTTGAGCCTAGAAGTTTGAGACCACCTTGGGCAACATAGCAAGACCTCATTCCTGGAAAAAAAAGAAAAAGAAAAAAGAAAAAAAAAACTTAGCCCAAGCTTGGTGGTGTGTACCAGTAGTCCCAGCTAGTTGGGAGCCTGAGGCTGAAGGATCGCCTGAGCCCAGGAGGTTGAGGTTGCAGTGAGTCATGATTATGACACCATACTCCAGTCTAAGTGAAAGAGTGAGACACCAACTCAAAAAAATAAAAATAAAAATAAGCCGGGCTCGGTGGCTAAGCCTGTAATCCCGCAATTTTGGGAGGCTGAGGTGAGTGGACAGCCTGAGCCCACAGGTTCGAGACCCGCCTGGGCAACTTGGCGAGACCTCATCTCTACAATAAATAAATAAATAAATCAGCTGGGCATGGTAGCGCGCGCCTGTAGTTCCAGCTACTTGGAAGGCTGAGGCGGAAGGATCGCCGGAGCCCAGCAGGTCGAGGCTGCAGTGGCCGGGAGCGGCCACTGCACTCCAGTCTGGGTGACAGAGTGAGACTCCAACTCAAAAAAATAAAATAAAATAAAATAAAAATAATAAAAATAAAAATAATAATAATAATAATAATAATATATACGCAAAATGAAAAGTTCAATAGAAGATATAGAAATTATTTTAAAAGAACCAAGCAGAAATTCTGGAACTGAAGAATATAATGAATACATTTTTAAAAGATATGGAGGAAATACAGTAAAAGAATCCGTGAACTATAAGACAGGTCATTTGAAAATATCTAGTCAGCCTATAGGATTTATCTAAACCATCAGGACAGCTGTCTTTCACATTGTGAAAATCAATATATCTAAATATCAATTATGAAAAGTGATGTTAGCAAGATAGTAGAATAGAGCTTTTCAGGATCCTCTGTCCACAGAATTATCAATTTTGACAGGTATCCATGCACAAGAATACTTTGTGTAAGTCAGCAGAGAATTTCCAGCACATTGCTGGGGAGGAAAAAAAATATATATGTGTATACATATATAAATGTAAATAGATAAAATTCCCCAATCAAAAGACATAGAATAACTAAATAGATGAAAAAACAAGACTCAACTGGATGCTGCCTATAAGAGATTCACTTCAGCTTAAAGGACGTGTACAAACTTAGAGTGAGAGGATGGAAAAAGAAATTCAAAGCAAATGAAAACCACAGGGAGCAGGGGTAGATTTAGTCATTTCAAACAAAATAGATATTAAATCAAAAATGTAAAATAACAAATAGTGAAGATCAGTAGAAGTAAATAAAATAGAGACTCAAAAATGAAAAACATAAAGATTAACACATCTAAAAGTTGACTTTCTAAAAAATAAGCAAAATTGCCAATGCTTAACTAGAGTCAGAAAAGAGAGAAGACCTAAAGAAATCAATTCAAAAATGAAAAAGAAATGAAATAAAAAGAAATGAAAAAAAAAAAAGACATTGCATCTGATACCACTTAAATACAAAGGGTCACAAGAAACTACTATAAACAATTATACACAAACAAATAGGATGATCTAGAAAAAAACTGAATAAATTCTGGACCAAGACTGAGCAAAAATAGAAATAAAAATAGCCATCATCAGTAACAGATGCTGGAGAGGATGTGGCGAAAAAGGAACACTTCTACACTGTTGATGGAAATGTAAACTAATACAGCTTCTGTGGAAAACAGTGTGGTGATTCCTAAAAGATCTAAAAATCGACCTCCCATATGACCCTGCAATCCCCCTACTGGGAATATACCCAAAAGAACTCAAATCACTCTGTAAAAAAGATACCTGCACACGTATGTTTATCACAGCATTGTTCACAATAGCAAGAACATGGAACCAACCATGCTGCTCATCAAAAGAGGACTGGATAAAAAATGTGGTAAATATGCACAATGGAGTATTATGCAGTCATAAAGAAGAGCAAAATCATGAACTTCACAGCAACCTGGATGGACTTAGAGTCTATAATACTGAGTGATCTTTCACAGAAACAAAGAACTGAGTATCACATGTTCTCACTCATAAGTGGACCTTGAACAACTATCATAATACCATAAGAAAAGGAATGGCAGTAGTGGGAAATTGTGGGGGTGTGGGGGTGGGCAGAGAGGTGGGATTGGCAGTAGTGAGAAACTGCCTGGGGAAGGGGGCCCACAACTCATCAACAAGGGTAACTGCACAATGAATATTTATATACCTAAACCTGATTTTACCCCACAAATTTAAAATAAATTTTTTTTAAAAAAATCTGAACAGACTAATAGTGTGAGTAAGGAGATTGAATTTGTAATAAAAAATATCCCATCTGAAAAAATATATTAATTAACTAATTGAATTTTTTCAAATATCTACAGAATAATTCATACATTTTTTTCTCAAATTTTCCAAGACATTAAAGAAGAGGGAACACTTTCAAACACATTCTATAAAGCCAGCATGACTCAGGTACCAACACCAGCACGGATACTACAAGAAAATAAAATTACAGGCCAATATCACTGTTACCATAGATGCAAAAGTCTTCAGCAGAATACTTGCAAACTAAGCTCAGCAGCACAATAAAATTAAATTACTATAATTGAGGGAAATTTATCCCTGGAATGCAAGACTAGTTTAACTTAGGCAAATGAATAAATGTGATAGATATATCACATTAACAGAATGAAGGACAGAAGTCATACAATTCTCTCAGTAGATGTAGAAAAAGCATTTGAGAAAGACTCAAAACTTTTATAATAAAAAATCCCAACAATTTAGATATACAAGAAATGAACCAAAACACAATATGAACCATTTATAATAAGCCCACTGCTGACACCATACTCAATAGTAAAATGCTATTTTTTTTCTAAGATCAGAAACAACACAAGATTGTCCACTCTCATCACTTTTATTAAACATAGTTGTGGACTTATGGAGTAAAGCAATTTGGCAAAAAAAATAAATAAATAAAAGGTCTCCAAATTGGAAAGAAAGAAGTCAAATATCCTAGTTTGCAGATGACATAATCTTATGTATAGAAATCACTAATGACTGTGCCAAAAAACTGTTAGAACTAATACATCAATTCAACAAAGTTGCAGAACAAAACCCACATAATGAAATCATTTGTTTTTATACAGTACAAGGTATTATCTGAAAAAGAAATTGTAAAAATCCTATTTACAGAGCATCAAAAAGAATAAAATACTAATGAATAAATTTAATCAAGGTGGCCGGGCTCAATGGCTCAGTTGTAATCCCAGCACTTTGGGAGGCCGAGGGGAGAGGATTGCCTGTGTCCGCAGGTTCGAGACCCACCCAGGCAACTTGGTAAAACTTTGTCTCTACAATAAGTCAAAAATTAGCCAGGCATGGTAGTGCGTGCCTGGCTACTTGGAAGGCTGAGGGGGAAGGATCACAGGAGCCCAGCAGGTTGAGACTGCGGTGGCCAGGAGCATGCCACTGCCCTCCAGCCTAGGTGACAGAGTGAGACTTCAACTCAAAAATAAAAAAAATTAATCAAGGTGGTAAAACATCTGTACACTAAAATTATAAAGCAATTATGAAAGAAATGAAAAGATATACAAATAAATAGAAATATGCCCTATGCTCATGGAATAATTAATATTGTCAAAATGTTCATACTACCCAAAGAAATCTACTGATTCAATGCAATCCCTTTCAAGATTCCAATGATATTTTTACAGAAATGTTTTTTAAAAAATCTCGATAATTCCATGGAACCACAAAAGACCCCAAATAGCTAAAGCAATCTTGAGCAAGAAGAGTAAAGATGGAGGAATCAGATTTCCAGATTTCAATTTATATTACAAAGCCATAGTAATTGAAAGCATATGTTCTGGACATATATATACCAAAGGATCATGATAGAAACCTCAGAAATATATTCATGCATAAAAAGTCAACTAATTTTCGACAAATGTGCCAATAATAGAAAATAAAGAAAAGAGATTCTCTTCAATAAATAGTGTTTGAAAACTAAACCTCCACATGCAACAAAATAAAATAGCTGCATCTTACCCCATATGCTCCAATTAAGTTAAAATGAATTTAAGACTTAAATGTAAGCCTGAAACCTTAAAACTTCTAAATGAAAACATTGAAAACATTGTTTGGTTTTTGTAATGATTTTTTTAAAAGATACGAAACCACAAATAGAAGCAAGAAAATAAAAAAATACACAAGTACTGTGACAACAGACTAAATATTTCTATACAGCAAAGGAAACAATAAAAAAAACTAGAAGGGAACATATCAAATGGGAGAAACTATTCACAAACCATATACCTGATAAATAAATAATATCCAAATTATAAAAGTAAGTTCTCCAACTCAATAATAACAACATAAAGTAATTTTATTAAAAAATGGACTAATGACATAGATATTTTCCAAAGTAAAAAAAAAAAAGATGAAAAGTGTTGGCAAGGATGTAGATAAAAGAAATACTTGTGCAATGTTGGTGGGAATGTAAACTGATACAGTCATTATGGAAAACAGTATGAGGGTTCCTCCCAAAATTAAAAATAGAACTCCAATATGACTCAGCAATTCCACCTCTGGGTATTTTTTCAAAAGAAGTGACATAAAGATCTCAAAAGATACGCCCACTCAAATGTTAATTGCAGCATTATTCACAGTAATAAAGATATAGAATCAAACTAAATGTCCATCAATGAATGAATGGATAAAGAAAATGTAATTATACATACATACACATAAAATGATAGATAAACATTATATATATATGAAAATATTATCAATCTCAATACAAGATGAAAATCCTATTATTTGCAACAAAATGGATGAACCTGGAAAACTAATTATGCAAGTGAAATAAACCAGAAACAGACAGAAAAATACTAATGTCTCAGCTATCTGTGGAATTAAATATGTCTAACATAGAAACCAATAATAAAAAGATAACTACTGGGGATAAGAGGATGAAGGAAATGAGATGTTGGTCAGAATATACAAACATTCAGTTATAAAATGAATAAGGCACATTAAAAAAATTCACTTTTATTAAGTGAGATTCATCTCATGAAGGCTCAACATATGCAAATCAATAAATGTGATGCATTACATTAAGAGAAAGAAGGACAAAAACCATAGGATCCTCTCAATTGATGCAGATTAAAAAAACTTTAAGGCAACCTTCTTTCAGGTCCCCTCCTGCTGTGGGGATTTTTTATTTTCTAAAACAAACAAACAAAAAAGACTTTAACAATATTCAGCATCATTTTATAATAAAAAATTCAACAAATTAGGTATAGAAGGAACTGATTTCAATAAAATAAAAGCCATCCTCTAAGTACTGGAAAAAGACAAGGATGCCCACCCTCACTATTCTTATTCAACATAGTAGTGGAAGTCCTAGCCAGAATTATTAGGAGAAAAAAAAAAGGTATTCATTAAAAAAGAGAAAGTCTGAGGCGGAAGAATCGCCGGAGCCCAGCAGGTCGAGGCTGCGGTGGCCGGGAGCGGCCACAGCACTCCATTCTGGGCGACAGTGAGACTCCAACTCAAAAAAAAAAAGAGAAAGTCAAATTGTCCCTTTTTGTGAGAATCATATTCTTGCATATAAAAAACCCTAAAGACCCCACCAAAAAATTCTTAAAACTGATAAGCAAATTAAGTAAAGTTTCAGGATACAAAGTCATCATATGAAAATCAGTAGAGATTCTATACATCAATAGTGAAATACCACAAATAAATAAATAAACAAATAAAGCAATCCCACTTACAATAGCTACAAAAATTATTGCCTAGGAACAAATTTAACTGAGGAGGTCAAAGATCTTTGCATAAATATTATAGAATATTGAGGAAGAAAATTAAGGAGGACACAAAAAATGAAAAGACTTCCATTTTCAAGGATTGAAAAAATTAATACTATTAAAATGACCACACAAAACTAAGCAATTTACAGATTCAATGCAATTCTTATCAAAATGGCACTGGCATTCTTCACAGAAATATTTTTAACATCTTACAATTTATATGACACCACAAAAGTACCCCAAAAGCAATAAAAATGAAAACAAAACAAAATTTAGAGAGCACACACTACTTAATTTCAAATTATGCTACAAAGTTACAGCAACCAAATTAGCAGGACACAGGCACAAAAACAGACACATAAATCAATGGAACAGAATAGAGAACCCAGATATAAATCCATGCATTTGCATCCAAGTTATTTTTGACATAGATGCCCAGAACATACAATGAGGAAAGAACATTCTCTTCAATAAATGGTCCTGGGAAAACTGAATATTCATATGCAGAAAAATAGTTGCAGACACCTGTCGCTTATCAGATACAAAAGTCCAATCAAAAAGGATTAAAGACTTAAATCTATGACTTGAAATTTTGAAAGTACTAAAAGGAAACATTGGAGAAATGCTCGTGGACATTGATCTGGTCAAAGATTTCTTGAATAAGACTAGAATAGTACAGGTAATCAAAGATAGACAAATGGAATTGTATAAAGCTAAAAAGCTTCTGCACAGCAAAGAAAACATTCAACAAAATGAAGATATAATGACTAGAATGATAGAAAATATTTGTAAGCTATCCATCTGCGAGGAATTAATAAAAAGAATATATAAGAAGCTCCAACAGATCAGTAGTAAAAAAAATAAGAAAGAAAAAACCACATACACACACAAATAATTCAACTTAAAAAAAAGCAAAAGATCTGAATAGACATTTCTCAAAAGAAGACATACAAATAGCCAACAAGTAAAGGAAAAAATGTTCAGTATCACTAATCATCAGAAAAATGCAAATCAAAAACACAATGAGACATCATCTTACCTCAGTTAAAAGAACTTTTTTTAAAAAATGAGATTCTGCTGAGGATGTAGAGAAAGAAGAATCTTTGTATAAAGAGGAACCCACCCAAAAACCCTGGAATTTATTTATAAAAAATTATGTATTTATTCTTTCATGTTTAAACTTTAGTCACCTTCAAAGTACTCTGTGTTTGATGCAGTAAACCTATTAAGATGCTTTTATCACTGCTCAAAACAGTTGTTGAACTCTTCAATCCTGATGCCTTTAGTGCTTCTGCCACTTTTTGTTTTATCTCTCGCACATTGGCAAAGCATTTTCCTTTGAGGATCTTATTTCATCCAAGAAAACAAACAAACAAACAAACAAAAAATCATCTAGGCAAGATCAGGTGAATAGGAAGGCTGGGTCATAGAGTCATGTCAGTTATGATGAAAAACCACTAAACACTTAGCGTGGTGTGGGCAGGTGCATTGGACCGATAGAAGAACAAGTGACTTGTTTGCCACAACTTGGAACATTTATTCCTCAAATCATGACACAACCTTCTCAAAACTTTCAAATAAAAGCTTTGGTTGATCATTTCATCGAGAGGAACAAATTCCAAATATAATGTAAGGGGCCTGCCCTCAAAAGAATAATTTTGTTTCTTTAGGGTTCCCCTCATATACTGCTTTTGGGAATGTAAATTAGCACAGCCTGTATGGAAAACAGTATGGAGTGTCCTCAAAAAACTAAAAATAGAACTACCATATGATCTAGGGATTTTATTATTGGATATATAGTAAAAAAAAAAAAAGAAGGGAAAAAAAAGGAAATGAATATACTGAAGAGATGACTGCCTGCTCACATTTATTGTAGCACTATTCATGATTGCTAAGATATGGAGTCAACCAGAGTGTATAGTGATAAAAGAATGGGTAAAGAAAATGTAGTGTGTATATCCAACTCAATATTGTTATTCAGCCACAAAAAATGAAATAAGGTCATTTACAGCAAAATAGATGGACCTGAACTGGAGGACATTATGTTATATGAAATAAACTAGTCACAGAGAGACAAATATCACACATTCTTATTTATATGAAAGAACTGAAAAAAGGGGAGGCTTTCATATAGGTAGAAAACAGATTGGTGGTTAGGTAGTGAAGGGAGGAATAAAAAGAAATTGATTAATGGGTACATATATACAATTAAATGTAAAAATGTTGTTTGATAAATCAGTAGGGTGACTTAGTAATCTATTTTACATTTCAAAATAGCCAGAAGAGAATAATTTGAATGTTCCTAATATAAAGAAAAAACAAATATACATGATAATAAAGAGCTAAAATACTCTGATTTGATCTCTATACATTATATACATATATCAAAATATCACAAGCACCGAAAAGTATATACGTCTATTATATATCAGAAAAAAGTAATGGGTATCATCAAAAGACAAGAGTTAAATTTTGGTGAGGATGTGAAGAAAAAGGAACGCCTAAACACTGTTAGTGGGAATATAAATTAGTACAGTCATTTTGAAAACCATATGGGGAGTTTCCTCAAAAAACCAAAAGTAGAACTACCATGTGATCCACAATTCAGTACTAGGTATTAATCTAAAGGACGGACAATCAGTATCTCAAAAAGCTAACTGCACCCCCATCTTTATTGTCACCATAGCCAATATATGAGATCAACTTAAATGTCATCAACAGATGAATGGAATAAAACTGTGACATATATACACAGTAGAATATTATCCAGGCATGAAAAAGAATAAAATTCTGTCATTGGCAGTAACATGGATAAGCCACCATAATTATGTTAGGTGAAAAGTCAGGCACATAAAGATAAGTACCACATGTTTTCACTCATATGTGATAGCTAAAAAAATATTTATTTATTTATATTTCAAAAACATAGGGTGAAATTCAGGACTAGATACATAAGTGGTCATCATACAAGTGAAGTTTGGGCCTCCCATTGGTCCTCACTTCACCTGGTTTGAAATAAGTTACCCTTATTATTGTTATATGCTTCCTCCTCCCCGCTTCCTCACCCAACCCCTGCAGTGTCCCGCTACCACCTATTCCTTTCTTGTAGTATATGATAAATGTTCAGGGTCCACTTAGGTGTGAGAACATGTGGTGCTCAGTTATTTGTTTCTGTGATAGATCACTGAGTATGATAGACTCTAAATCTATCATCAGAGAGTTTAAAATTTTTATCACATGTTCTCACTCATAAGCGGACCTTGAACAATTATCATAATGCTATAAGAAAGGGATTGGCAGTAGTGAGAAATTGCCAGGGGAGTGGGGATACACCTCATCAACAAGGTACCCTGCATAATGAACATTTGTATACCTAACCTTGAATTGTACCCCACATCTTTGAAATAAATTTTTTGAAAAACTTATCTCATAGAAGTATGGAGTTGTATTATGGTTATTAAAAGCTGGGGAAGATAGGCAGGTCATGGGGGAGGAGAGAATAAGGAGAGATAGTTAATGGGTATCAAATTATAGATAGGAGAAATAATTTCTAATGATCTACAGTGCTGTTGGGTGATAACAGTTAATACTTTTTGGTGTATTTTCAGATAACTAGAAGAGAGAATTTTGAATGTTCCTAACACAAAGAAATGATAAAGATATGAGGTGATGAATATGTTTATTATTCTAATTTGATAATTACACATTAAATACATGTATCAAGTTTACTCTGTACCCTCAAAATCTGTAGTTATTCTTTGTTGATTAAAAATAAAATTAGATATTTATGGAATAGAAAATGTCTGAACACCCTGGAAAAACTTCAGAAACAAAGAACTGAGTACCACAGGGTCTCACTCATAAGTGACCCTAAACATTTATCATAATATTATAAGAAAGGGATTGACTGTAGTGGGAAATTGCTGGGCAGGGTGGGAGGAAGGACATAACATCAAGTGTACCTTATCTCAAACCAGTTGAAGTGAGAACCAAAGGGAAATCCAAACTTTACCTGTTTGATGACCACTTGTATACCTAATCCTGAATTGTATCCCACATCTTTAAAATAAAAAAAGTGTACATAATTCACAGATTTTTTAAAATTTTAAAATGCCTTTATAGTTAAACTAATTGTTGCTACACACCAAGAGAGCATAGAACAAAACAGACAGTTTTAGATCAAGCAGTTATAGAAATTAATAAAAGATGTGGATAAAATGCAAAAGGGATAATTTATTTAAAGAGAAAATGATGATCCATTAAATAAGTGGTATATGCAAAATTGCTTTCTTATCTGTGGAAAACACACACAACTGCTTTATTGTATACGTAAATTGATACCTAGTAGACTAAAGTTTTAAATAGAAAATAAACACTGAGGCCAGGCTTGGTGGCTTAGCCTATAATCCCAGCACCTTGGGAGGCCAAGGTGAGTGAATTGCCTAAGCCCGCGGGCTCAAGATTATCCCAGGTAACTTGGTGAGACCTCATCTCTACCATAAATCAAAAATTAGCCAGGCATGTTAGTGAGCTCCTGTAGTTCCAGCTACTGGAAGACTGAGGCGGAAGGATCGCCTGAGCCCAACAGGTCGATGCTGGGGTGATCATGAGCCTGCCACTGCATTCCAGCCTGGGAGATGTAGTAAGACTCCAACTCAAAACAAACAAACAAAAAAAGAAACACTGAAAAAATTAGAGGGAAAATTAAAAGGATATTTAATTGTGTTGGAATGAGCTCACTTCATATGCAACAGTTAACCTACAAAAATTCCTGAAAGATAAGATTCATAAAAATTAAACATTGATAGCAAAATAAATTATAAAATTCCAAAGAGAAAAGAAGTAACCGCATATATATATACACACCAATAAAGGGTCTTAAACATTAATACAAAGTACAAGAAGCTCAGTAAATAATGCCTAGTACACATGTAGAGAAAAATCTATAGAGGAAATTAAATGACCACCCTTACATACATCAAGAAAAAGAAAAGATGCCTAATTTCTCTAAAGGTTAAGATATACATATTATAATAAGCAAATGATATAGTTTATATTTCCTTCATAAAAATGACAAATATTATCTAAAGAGTGATAACATCTACTATTTGTAAAAAATAAGGGAAGAGACCTACTCATATATTGATGTTAAGAGCTAAAGTGTTACTTCAGTTTCACATAAAACCTGACACAATGCAAGCTTTGAGTCAGAACTTTACTTTGGGAGATTTATCTAATCACAGCAAAACTCTAGTACATAAGAAGATAGACATAACGATATTTATTACACTATTATCTGGATTTTTTAAAACACAAATCTGGATGCCCATCGGTCGAAGAATGAATAAATTGTCATTCATTTATAATGTGGAAGCTTACACCACCTGCTTTAAAAGTGAATTAGCTCTATATTGATGAATTTGCAAGAATGACCATGATGATTTCTTAAATGAACAAAGGAACTTGTATAATTGTTAGAATTTAGTGTCTGAAAAATTAATTTAATATAGTCCTACTTCTTTACTTCAAATGAACTAACATCCTAGTATATACTTAATCGGATTTCTCTATTCTTACAGATATTAAAATCTAAAACCTGAAAACTGGATTATCTACCTCTATTAATATTGTAGAAACCTACTACAATAGGTATTGCTTTACAGAATTAGCCAAACCTTTTTATTTCAAAGCTGAAGAAATAGGAGAACATGGCAGATTTTACAGGGTAAGTCTACTAGGCAGGTATTAGTTAGCTCTTTGATCAGCAATTATACTAAATACATGTCCAATATTCAGCCATTGATTATTGTATCATTTATTTATTTCTCAGGTAGTGCCTTCAGAAAGAGGATAAATGATGCACATAAACATAAAAGCATCATTTCACAGTAAAATCTGTTATTCACACCTTCATTGCAGAATAGGTTTAGATTATTTTGAGGACAGCATGATTCTTCTAATATGCACTTTTACCCCTGAAATGGTGTGTTTCTTTTGTTTTTATACCAGTTCTATTTAGTCAAATTCCAAATATCCTTCATTGCTCTTGCCTATCAGTTTCTTTTTCAGTCTTTTTAAGTCATCATGAGGCCAGCTTTTCTCTGCTTTTTCTGAAGACGAGTTGCTTTTTCCTGCCTCTTTATTTTGTTGCACGCTAATTATGTGTTCATATGTCTGGTAGATATATGTCCCTTGCCTTTGTGTATGACCACGTTATACAGTGCAAAGAACATATGCTTTCCAGACAGGCAGTTATGAATTCAAATTTTGTTTCTGTATTTCACACCAACTGAAATTTTTGAGTAAGTCAAGTACTTTCACTGAGTTTATTTTTTAAATCTATGATTAGAATAATATTAAATTTCTCATATGTTTAACATTAAATAAGAACACAAAATGCAAGAAAATGGTGTTGGTTTCCTTTCCATGCTTTCCTGCTATAACCAGTTTATTAATGTTGGGGATATGTACTTATAGTCACATATATCACAGTGTTAATAATAAAATAAGTTATAGACATTTTTAATAAAGATTTATTTAAAATAAGTTTAATAATTTATTTCATCTAAACAACATAAAGTATTACTTCTTTGAATCACAAAACAATAATGTGAAAGGCAACAATATTTGATTTTTCTCTAGATAAAATTAATTGAATACAATATAAAAGCATTCTTAAAGCACTCTGTAATAGTTTTACATAAGTTATTTGTAACATGTGTTTTGTGATAACATTATTTTATTCTTATCTGACATTAATTTTCTCAATTCCTTGATATTTTCAATTTAATAATTTTACTCACAGTTTGATACTTAAATGCTGTCTTCAATTTGAGCTAACATGATAAGAACTACAATGAAAGCTTTACAAAGGCTTATTTATAACCTTTACAGCAGTAGATTCTAATGTACAACTCAATCTGATAGCTATGGCACATAACTATATTTAAAAATTATTATTGAGCCTTGATACCCAAAAAGATTAATTTGCTTTCATGACTCATTTTTAACTGCTTATGTTTTATCTTAAATAAAAATTATTTGACTTCTCATTTTTCATGTTTCACTATTCTTAAAGTTTTATTTATTTTAGTTTTTTTATATATGACAGTACACAATTTCAGCTACAAATTGGTGTTTGTTTGGTGCAAATGAAATAATCAATAGTTGAACCAAAAAAGTGTTACCTTACCATTCAAAAGGAAAAGAAGGATCAAAATAATTCCACTGCTGATTCTTATTTTTATTTTTTTTTAAAGCAAACAACAACCAAAGCCACTGTTCATTTTCATTAGTGAAATAGTTCATTTGAAAATATCTTTCTATATTTGAGTCACTCAGTTCAATTCACTTGTGTGGTCTTTTCTTCACCAACAAGTTTTCTTATCCACAGTCTGAAAACACGTTGGTCAATCTCCTTCAGTGTCACTCCCTCTATACTTAGTAACTTTTTCACTGTGCAACTCAAGGACTCTCCATTTTTTCAAAGACTTTATTACTTTTAGCTTACCTCTACCTATACATAAATCTTTCTTTTTAAAAATAATCTAAGATGAAGACATTTTATTTTCTGGGGATATCAAAAACATTATATTTCAGAAAAAATTGATGAGGAAACTATGGTGAAGACAAAGGTATTTTTTGAAATTAGAAGATTTATAAGAGTGATTTTAAATAATGTAAGAAGAGAAACTTTAATTTTCCCTTCTCACATATACAGCTAGAAGGGGAATTCTGCATTCTCTGAAAAGACAAAAATGAATGTGAACACATTTTCCACTTTTTCTAGCAACCCTCCTCCCCTCACCAACCCCAACACAGTCACACATCTGATATTCTAGTGAGAATATTTTACTGGCAGTTGGGGTTAAGAAAGCAAAGATCGTTTATTCACTAATTGTAATTATGTCTTTTCTGTCCAGGGAGATGGCCCTGTCCTTATGGAGTAGGCAATTTCATTGGAAGCTGTTCCACAAGCCAGTGATTCACTTTCTCAGTTCTAGCTTTCACCCTCCCAGTGCATACACAAGTGAGGTTTACACCACTACGTGAACCAAAATATTATCAACTCAGGGTAGGATAAAGAGACCTTACACACTGATATACTACACTAATTTAAACTGTGGACTTTGATCATAATTTCAATGTGGGTTCATCAGATGGTAAGGATATTGATAATACAGATGATATGCAGGTGCAGGGGAATGGGGGTTTTATGGAAATCTCTGTCCCTTGTGTGCAGTTTTGCTGTAAATCTAAAACTGCCTAACAAAGTATATTTTAAAACATATTCTAGAAAATAATGTTGTTGTTTCTATTAGATGATTATGTATAATGACCTTCAATGTGATGAGCTATAATTACAACAAAAAACAAGAAAATGACATACGCGGTTTACTTGATTGATGCAGTTCATTGTTTACCTTACTTGGGCAGAATCTGGCAGCTTTCAGTTACAATTTGGCTAAGGGTTTGGTTGCTATGACTGGTTGAGGGTCAGTTTCTTGATTACAAGGGTATATAACGGGGATCCCAAAAAACCACCTAATTTATTTATTTAAAGAGTGTATTTATTCTTACATGTTTAAATTTCAGTCACTTTCAAAGTACTCTTTATCTGATACAATACACCTATCGAGATGTTTTCCCACTGCTCAGAACAGTTTTTAAACCTGGATTTTAATGCCTTTGAGTGCTTCTGTCATTTTTTGTTTTGTCTCTTCCATATTGGCAAATTGTTTCCCTTTGAGGATTTTTTTCTTCTGGAGAAACAAACAAACAAAACGTCGCTGGAGGCAACATCAGGTGATAGGAAGAGTGGGGTAAGGGGGTCATACAGTTTTTAGTCAAAAATTGCTTAACAAGCAGCACGGTGTGGGCAAGTGTGTTCATAAATCACCCATCATTGAATAGACAAACACTTTTAAAAAACTAAAAACAAAAACAAAAAAGACAAATTCACTGAAGCTGAAGAATGCAGCCTCTCACAACCCTAACTGCTACATTGATGCAGGTAGATTCTTAGAACACTTACCTATGGGGCGGAGCTTATACTACAAGGGGCCCACCTTCCTAAATAAATAAATAAAAATAACTCCGGGTTTTTCTGGGTCCCTCTTTGTACTTCAAGTCAGGTTACAACTTGTTTACACATTAACCTAGGTTAGAGCTCACTATGTACAGAGGCCATTTGGGGTCAAATTTTATCACCCAAGTACAGAGACAGGTTTAGGCCAAATAGCTCCATTACAAAATAACTCAATAACATAACAAAGATCATTTCACCAAAGGTTATTTTGTATAATTATTAGTCTTCATTGTTATAACATAAGAGTTCAAGATATTTCCCCAGAACATTTTAGTTTCTCCTACTAAGTAGAACACAACATATTTTATATACTTACCATTTTCTGTAACAAACATTCTATTGTGTTTATTAAATATACCCGCTTATTTGTTTGCTTAAGATATCATTTTTATACATCTCCAGTGAATAATCTAAACCAAACACACTGTATCCTTTTTAAAATCATGATTGAGAGTTACAGACCTACCATGTGATAAACATGCATGATTCTTCCTTATTTATGTGTGATTATATAATCTTTCCCTTTTTGTCTTTAATTGTATGTGCATTTGCATGATTGTCCTATAGGTAGATTTCTAATAATATTTTGAGATGACATGTTATAATGTTACAATTCAATCAGTAATATGTGGTAATAGCAATTCAAAACTAGATCTGTAATAATAATGTAAACTGCATTAATTGTACTGATTAATTGTATCAGCATATCGTTGATTGTTTTTTCATGTTTCAAAAATTGAACTGAATACATCTATGTATAGCATGACAGTGTAATGCAAATTAAGTGTACAATTTAATTCTTTATTTTTTCCTGCTATTTTTCCTTTCTTTCTCAGTTTATAATTTTTCTTTTTAGACTATAATTTGCAACTACTGGAAATCTTTTTCATGACCGATTTCAGCACATCACATTTAAGTGTTTTGTTTTGGAAAAACCTAAAGAAAGACTTAGTTGTTCAAACATCAAGTCTCACTGACCAGTTGTTTTATAAAAATTGAACGCAGATTTCTGATTCTAAAGTTGGCAAAAGATTGTCAGAGTTGTTTTGATAGTCAAACATTTAAGATCCAGGCTCTATTCCTTTGATATTAATGGAATCCAATATGTACTTATTTATCAAAATTAGATCAACTAGTCAACATGGATAATAGAAGCTATAGCAAACTGATTACTGAAGGGACATTTGGACACATGACCTAATTCTCATTCTCAGAGTTAGATACCATTTGTATATCTTATACAAACAATAATAAGTGTATACGAGGGAGGGCCCTCATATTTCTAAATTTATTTCTAAAAAATGTGTATTTATAAGGTTTAAACTTCAGTCACCTTCAAAATACTTTGCATTTGATACAATACATCTATCGAGATGCTTTATCACTGCTCAAAAACAGTTTTTAGTGCTTCTGTCATTTTTTGGTTTCATCCCTTTATATTGGCAAAACTTTTTCCTTTGAGGGCTTTTTTCATCCCGGGAAACAAAAATTCTCTGGGGCAAGGTCATGTGGATAGGAAGCATGGGTTACCGCAGTCATGCCATTTTGGGTTCAAAACTACTACACACTCAATGCAGTGTGGGCAAGTGCACTCGTAAATCACCCATCATTAGATGAGCAAACACGCTGAAATAACCTCAAAAAAAAAAAAATCACTTAAGTGGAATGCAGCCTGTCGCACCAATGCTACACTGATGCTGATGGGTTCCAAGAACACCTAGTAGGGAGGAAGCCCATTCTACAAGTGATCCACCCTCCAAAATATAATCCTGCTTTTTTGAGGGGGTCTCCCTCGTATAGACATGTATTCAGTCTCTTAAGTGAATGCCCCAAAGACACACAGATACCACATGGCAAATGGAAACCCTAAACTAAGCCCATCTCACATTAAAACTTATTTTAAAATCTGCTCAGAACGCTCACTCCGATACTATTTCCTTCCTTAATATTTAATTATTTCCACTTACATGGTTATTGTCGCTTACTAAAAAAACAAACAAAAAAAAACACTTTGAATAAATATCAATTTACACAATCTCATGTGACGTGTTCAGCTTAATCTTATTGTGTAATTCAGGTGGTCTATTGCATATTTTTATTACTCTTGCATCACAGAGTGACCTATGACTAATCATTTTGCCATAAACAAAACTATTTGGTCCATTACTTAACTAAAGCAAAACTCTGTAACTTAGGGCAAAGTTTTCAGTTGTCTTAAGTTTAATAATTTACTTAAAAGAATACATGAAATGACAAATCTTTTCAATGTTCATTTAATCAAATTTACAAATTTTTGTGGTTTATATTCTAATTTGGGGATTTTTATTATTTTTTAAGCTGAAATAAAATAAGTTTCAATATTAAATAACAATTATTTATAAAACAGATTAATAATGAATTGATCATAAAAATGACACAAGCCAATGTACAGTTATAACTATTAGTCATTTACTTTGGAAATTCAATATTTCTAATTTTGGTATGGATTTCAGGGTTTAACATTTTATTCTAAGGAAATAAATAAGTGACATCATATGTTTCTAAATTATAATGCAAGGGAGAGCCCTGCTGGCAGACTTTCATAGATGCAGCAAGTGGACTCATAATTAAAGCAAACTATCTTAGGAAAAACAATAATAAAGTATTACATATCTAATTTTTTGGCTTTATATATATCCTACATTCTAGAATTGAATATCATTAGCCTTTAACTCAATGTACATTGTCCTTTTGAAGCTGTATAGCACATTTTCTTCAATTTGCCTATTGTGATAATTCTGAAATGGGCAGGTAACTTTCTATGCAAATTGTAGACATCTAGGAAAATAGAACACTTGGTCTATTTTCAAGTATGACAAAGCAGTTCTACCAAAATATTGAATTTATTAATGCCTATCATATTCACTAGATGCAGGTAACAAATCTTGACTTCTTAATTTGCTTCGTTTAATTCTTGTGCTTAAAAGCTCTTTAGTACTATATCTATGAAACATTTTAAAGAGAAAAAAATTGTATTCAACTGACAGTAAATAGCTTTTTTTAAAATGTGTAAAATCATATTCAGGTAGGAGCTGAGTATAGGATCATAATGTGAAAGCAGAAAGAGTCCAGTAATTTTCTATCTCTTCAGGGTGGATTACTTAAAATGCTATTTGTTTGTTTGGTGTGAATGTGTAGACACAAAAAAATACATATTTAAATGCAAATAAAAAAATTTCCAGTGTCAGGCTTTTAATATTATCTACAGCATTGCATTGCATGCCCCACTGCTCTCTATATTTGAGTGAATATTTGAAAGTTAACTATATATTTAGGGAAATGGTGGTATTTCATACTTGAAGATATAAAGCTGAATAATACATTAAAGCTTGAGGCATTGTCTTGAGAAATGAAAAATTGAAAGCAAGCAAATATATTAATACAAAGTTCAAAAATTGAATACTTTTTTAGAAAAAATATGAATCAAACTTTTTGAGCTCTTGGTATAGCAACATAGCAAGCAAGCTTTCACCATAATGAAATTGGTAAACTATAGTATTAATTTTTTCTATTGTTTTATGGTGATGACCTATGAAAGTTTTAAAAGAAGGTACACAGAGCAAAATAGATTCTTCTGAAATAGAGTGATTAGAATATTCCACGGAAAGTTGAGAAAGAATTGTATTTATATTCAATACTTATTAAAATAAAAATCATATTCTGTACTATCATAACAAATTACTGAGTAATAAAATGAATAGGATAAATACTCTTGGTCCAGCCCTAGAGGATGCTATAACATGTCTTGGTGAAGCTCCAACCCTATCAAATCCCCAACCCTATAATGGCAATAGTACCATGTTAAATTCCTCAAGGTTATAATCTTGTGATTTCTCTCAATGCATTCACAAATGAGATTCTTTAAATATGATCAAAATTTTCCTCAGTACCTGTCAGTATGTTAAAAGAAAAGACCATGTTTATGGAAATAAATAAGATTATCCCTCCTTGCCATTTGGAGCCACACATGAACTTGAACCAACAAATTGAACATACCAGATGTAAATGTCCAAAGAATAATATAAATTATAATATTCTGGCAAAATAATGACTGGGGTAATGTTGACTCATCCTTTGTAAAATTCAGAAACAATTTTACAAACCTCTTACAATATGCTTCTTTTATATGCACATGCATGTACATATATATAATACGTATATGTGTGTGTGTGTGTGCGTGCGTGTGTGTGTGTGTGTGTGTGTGTGTGTATATATAAAATGCTTGTATTTATGTATTTTTTTTTTGAGTCGGAGTCTCACTTCATTGCCCAGGCTGGAGTGCAGTGGCACACACGCTCATGGCCACCCCAGCATCGACCTGCTGGACTCCCGCGATCCTTCTGCCTCAGCCTTCCAAGTAGCCGAAATTTATGTATGTTTTTAAGTACAATTATAACATTTAGCAATTAGATACCTCAAAACATCAGTGAACATTTCTAACAATAACCAAAAACTTTAGCTATAGAGAATCTGTCATCATAATTGTAATCAAAATCGCTTATTGTCAAAAATATGATAATATGGAAATTAGTAAATAGTGTTAAAATTTGTATGCATTAGAAATTAGCATTAAAATTGCGTATTACCTGAGCAGCATTTTCCTGCTTACACCAGAATGTACTATGAACCTCTTCAAATAAAATTTATGAATTATATTTTCCTCTAGATGATTAAAGGATATGATAGCAGCACAGGGAATCATGTAAAATTGGGTGCTATACTTTTTATTCTACTTTTCTCTTTGCTTTAATATAGCATTGCCTAAAAGTAAATATCAACAACTTCCAATTAAATTTTGGAAATGAAATTGTGTAAGATGACTTAGAATGTTGCTTTTTTGAAAACTTTTGTGATGTTTTCTTTATTCCTATAATACAACTTATTTTGTTCTATAAAACAGTTAAGATATACAATTATGAAACCAAGAGAAATTCCAAATATTTCCATGTATATTTTCCTAATTAATATTGGTTTTATTGAGAATATTAAATGTCAAATAATAAAGCAAAGACTTGGTTTTCAGTAAGGAACCTTGGCATTCTTACAGATGCAAAGTCTATTTAATTAGATTTTTCTGAATATTTATTCTAGTTTTTAAAAACAACAGCTTTGACACCTTCTATTTTCATATTTTTATCAAACATTAATAAAATAATTTTAACCTATGAAAAGTGAACATCAAAATTAGCCATTGCTAATTGGATTAATTTCTAATTTAGAATCTCTCCCTGCAAGTATATTTCTGGATGAACCTATATTTATCTATTATCTCTTTAAGTAATTATGGTAAAGTATTAAGATGTAAGTTTTACTAATGTATCAAAGTGCAATAGAAATCATGCTCCAAAGTGAGTTATTACAGTAAGATTAAATTTTCTAAATTATCGAATTGGTAACTGGTTACTAGATTTTCATGATCCTTAAACGTATTATAAAATATTTCTACCTCCAACCTAGTAAAGGCTAAATGATGGACTGGCTAGCTTCTAAAAAAGAAATGCATCCTGTGTACTGATATGGGCTATTCATAAGAGAGTAACAATGTTTTGTTATCTTGGACACTGATCTTAATTCATGAGTAAATCTAATGACAGAAAATCAAGATTTCACTAGATTCTTAGTGGATAGAGACAAGTGAGTACTTAGCTAGAAAAGCATTGCATTTTCCTGAATGTAAAGACTTGAAATTGCATGTGAGTGATGGATACGTGCCTAGTGATGTAGCAGTCAAACTTGAAAAAGCCCTGACAGAACCCAACAGAAAGAAGAAAACCCCTTCCAGTCCACAATGACATAATAGTTGGCAAATTATGTAAGAATTTTTCTGTTCTCTTCAATTATGCTCATCCTTGCCTTTGTCCGTCCCCCCAAAAAAACCTGCCCTGTTCTTCCAGACTCGTTACCAGGAAGTGAGGAGTGATAAAAGCACAGCTACTTCTACTGTCAGAGCAAAGTCTAATCAGTATTATTCTTTAACTTTTAATTTTTTTTATTTTAAAGATGTGGGGTACAATTCAGGGTTAGGTATACAAACATTCATTATGCAGGTACCCTTGTTGATGAGGTGTGCCCCTCTACCACAGGCAGATTCCGACTACTGCCCAACTCCTGGCAGTTTCCCACTGCCAATCCTCTTCTTATAGTCTTGCCATAATTGTTCAAGTTCCGCTTATAAGTGAGAACATGTGATACTCAATTCTTTGTTTCTGTGAAAATTCATTCAGTATTATAGACTAAACCAGGTCTGGGAGGAGAGAAAATTGCTTTAATTTAGAAGGCAAATCTTGATTCTTAGATGCATGGACCTTCTTAATGATCATCTTAAAAGTCTATTTCCTATGAGTGACCTAAATTTTTGTCCCACAGCAGAAAAAAAAAATCTCTACTATGAAATAAAGTTAAAAGTATACTGGAACATAAAATAAGTTTGTTTTTTAAATAGGACCCAATTGGTAGTGCTTCTTTCAGTATGTTCACTATGATATTAAGAAGTTTATAAATTATATCAATATTATTTATGCTATCAATATTCATTCATACTTTATGCTAATCTATTCAGAGATAAATTAATTTTTAAAAATGTTCTAAGCATTCAAATGATTCAAAAAATTTCTCTTCAGACCACCACCTTCTCATTTCTACCCATTTATCATTTTGACAGCAAAATTGACAAAAGTCAGATATTAAAATTTCTATATGCTTACTCAATGTGCTTGATGATATATCTACTATGACCATGAGGTTTGGTCATCGTAAGACTACAAGAATTACCAAGGCATTGTCTGTTTTCACAAACATAGCTTTATTCATTTGATTTGTTAAACAAAGAGAAGAAAACTGATAGCAAGCTTGTGTGACAAATTTTAATCATTTCCATCAGGTTTTTACCGAATAAAAAATCTATTAAACTTCTATTATGTGCAGGCGCTCCTTGAGATAAAATATTAATAAGGCATGAATCTTTCCTGAAGTAATTATGAAACTGAAATTGAAAGAAAGACTTATAACTAAACATTTCTAGAATGAGCTGCATACACTTGATATTTTCAAATTACTTCTTTGTAGTACTCTCTTCCCTTGATTATAATACCTCCTTTATATACTAATTTTCTTTGTAGTTTTCTAGCTTTTCTTCTCTGATGACACTCTTACACGCCTCAATTTGTGCATACTCCTTAATGGCTGTAGTGCCCTCTCAACACTCTGCTCTTTTCACATCATGTGTGTCTTTCTCCAACCTTTCAACATCCAGTATTTTTGCTGTTGTTTAGGAGAAAAAAAATAAAGTGAGAGAGAGAGAGAGGGAGAGGGAGGGAGGGAGAGAGAGAGAGAGAGAGAGAGAGAGAGAGAGAGAGAGAGAGAGAAAGACATTAACAAGCTAAACCACATACAAAGCAAATATAATGAAATAAAAACACTCAGAACATTGACGTGATCTATCAAAATGAATGCCCGGGTTCCTTACCAGTCTTGCTTTAACTATCATATCAGTGCATATCTGTAATCTACATATCCAGTTAAAAGCAGTCTTCAAAACTTCAGATCTGCATGTTAACTTCCGATCAAAGCAGCTTTATTTAAAACACTAATAGAAAAATAATTCTTCTTTTCCAAAAGAGAATGGACATTCTCCTTTACACTTCTAAACTAGAATTCCTCTTGTGTTTTTATCATTTCTAATATCTACCATAGCATGAGGCACAGCCATTCAATTCTTTCTTAAACCAGAGACTTGAAGTTACTCTATACCTCTCATCTTCAACACATTTCATTCATGCATAGATTGCTTGCTTTTTTTTTTTTAACCATAACCACTACTAATTCTCTTGTCAATAATACTTAAATAGATTGATTTCAGTGTAGCCTGATTCCACTTCAGGTCCTATAATGTTGCGAGATCTATAAAACACAAATCTGATCATGTTCTCATTTATATAAAGCATCTATATACTGCAAACACATTAGCTTAGTAAAAGAGTCATTTAACTGTAGCCTGTTCCTGCCTTCTGTTTCAGTCCCATGTCCTAGGCCTCTCTCATTTCTAAAATATAGCATTCAAAATAAAAAATCTGAATCTTCACAATTTTCAGTACTCTTCAATTTCATCAAACATCATATCTTTTCTGCTTGGAATGCTCAGCTCCATTTGTTGTTGTTGTTGCTAATCCATATGTGTCCTTTGAAGTCAAACTCGCTTGGACAGTAAATACAACTTTTATTTTACCAGTTTTGTGTTCAAGAAAACATGTTTATCTCTAGAGATTTAGTCATCTCCTGTGTGAAATGAGGACAATTACAATATTTTCATTAAAAAAGAACAGCTAACTTTTTCTGTAAATAAATATATAATATTTTAGGCTTTGTAAATAGTTTCAGTTACAAGTATTCAATTTTGCTAGTGTGGCTAAAAAAACTCATAAGTAATGTATGATAAATGGGTCTGACTGTATTCCAATAAATATCTACCAAAAATAAAACAAAACAAAAAAAACTAGGTTCCAGATGTGACCTGACAGTGTTAGTTTGACTACCTATCTCATAAAGTAATCATGTTGTGTCATTTTATGATATTCCTAGTCAAAGATGTAAAATGCAAATCCTTAAACCAATATTTTATGCAAAAGCCAAGCAACAAACAAAACAAAATGATTTAATAAAAACAAACTAATATCAATTTTCAAAAATCCAAAGAATTTTCAAATATTGTTATTAAAAAGTATGTTATTTGTATTTCAAAATGTGAAACAAAAATGGAAGATGCATATTAATTAATGGAATGGACAATTTTAAAAGTCTGCCTTTTTCTTTAAAGAAAATCTTCTGCCTTATGTGTATCTAAGAATTCTTGAAAAAAAAGATAAAATATTCTGAATGTATTAAAAAACTTGGTTGGTTGCATAAAATAAACTTGTATCATATTTATATTTTACATTGATATGTTAAATTATTGATTAGAATAAGAAATGAAATATTGACTTTATATTATATTTAACCATTCCCTTATAACTTGCCTATATTTTTTGACAGAAAAAAGTTTTAAAACTATTATTTTTTGATTATAGAAAAAAATACATGCAGTTAACTTGAAACCCAAGTAGGGGTTAGGTTTAGGAATTCAACCTGTGTACAATTGACCCTTGAGCAATACAGGAATTAGTAACGCTGATCCCCCTCAAAGTCAAATATCTGCATATGACTTTTTGGTTCCCCAAAAACTTAGCCACCAATAGCCTACTGTTTGGTTGGAAGCCTTACCAATAACAGTCAGCTAACACATATTTTATATGTTATATATGTTACATTCTATATCATTATAATAAAGTAAGCTAGAGAAAAGAAAATGTTATCAAGAAAATAATAAGAAAAAGAAAATATTTTTACTATGTATTAAGTGGAAGTGAATCATCATAAATTATCATTGTCTTACACTGAAAAGTCTGAGGAGACGGAGGAAGTCGAGGGGTTGGTCTTGTTGTTTCAGGGGTGGCAGAGACAGAAGAAAATCCATGTGTAGGTGGACCTACACAGTTCAAACTGGTGTCATTCAAGGGTCAACTGTATTTTTTCTTATATACATTTTTTGGATATACCCTGTGTTATAATTGTATAATCTCTTGGTAATTAATCTACCAGCAAAATCCAAGACAATACTGGGCATTGAAAGTAGCTAATGTGTGCATTTGGTAAAGGGAGAAAGTCTTTGAGATATATGATAGCATCTGTGAAAGCGGGAAGTCCATTAGAGTTATAAAATTATAGCTTATAAGAAAAGATTAATGAAAAGATAGATACAAACCACATGTCATTAGGTCTTAAGGGGCCTTTAAACATTTTTTTCCAGAACTGGCAGTCAAAGATCACAACTAAAAACAGACACATATAATCCACATTCTAAATTTATTTATTTATTTATTTATTTATTATTTATTTATTTATTTATTTATTTATTTAATTTTTTTTTTGAGTTGGATTCTCTCACTCTGTCGCCCAGACTGGAGTGCAGTGGCCGCTCCCAGCCACCGCAGCCTTGACCTGCTGGGCTCCGGCGATCCTTCCGCCTCAGCCTTCCGAGTAGCTGGAATTACAGGCGCGCGCTACCACGCCCAGCTAATTTTTGTTTTGTTGTAGAGATGAGGTCTCGCCAAGTTGCCCAGGCGGGTCTCAAACCCGCAGGCTCAGGCAATCCACTCACCTCAACCTCCCAAAGGTGTGGGATTACAGGCTGAGCCACTGAGCCCAGCCACATTCTAAATTTAGAGACCCACCATATGTTGAAGGTGACCATCTCCCTATACTTACAGAGAGGTGCTTTTTTAACAAGACCTGGAGAACAAAGTACCTCCACTTCACCACTGTGTTTATTTAAGAAGTACATCTTTTTAGAAGGGAGGCTATATATTTTAATAGACACTATCCTTTTCCCTCTTCTTTCCTAGTGACCCAGAGGAAAAAAAGTAACAAGCTATCTTTTTTAAAACATGAGAAGAATCCAGAGGATCATTTTAAATGGTTGGGTGACCATGAAGAAGAAAGCTTGCTGACTGTCCATGGACACAGGAACAACTAAGTGAAGCACCAGGGAGAGAGACAGACAAGAGCTAGCCTCTTGTGTATCTAGTTTCTGTGTGAGGAAGATAAATTACACCCCCAGGTCCCAGAGGGAAAACTCAAAAGGGAATGCATATTGGAAATTCTGAGTTTGCTGGGACGCAATGTGAGGTTAAAAAAAAGCACATAAATCATATTTTAAAATGAGATCAGTTGCTGTGAAACAGAAGGCATTTCCAAATTTTCCAGAGTTACCAATGCCTAGAGAAAAATTTTTTTTTTTTAGGTGGAGTCTCACTCTGTCTCCCAGTGCTGGATTTCTGTGGCATAATCACAGCTCACCTGTCTCTACATCCTGGACTCAGGTGATCCTTCTACCTTAGCCACCTGATTATCTAGGACTACAGGCATGCATCACCATCCCTGGCTAATTTTTATTTTTATTTTTTATCTTTTGTAGAACCAAGTTTTCACTATGTTGCCCAGGCTGATCTCGAACTCCTGACTCAAGCATTCCTCCCATCTTGGCCTCCCAAAGTTCTGGGATTATAGGCATGAGCTACTGTGCCTGGTTCTGAAACTTCTTGAGACTATACAGTCATCAACAATGCCATTGGAGAAACCACTTGATCACATTGTCTATACAAATAATGGGATGAAAACTTACTAAGAATAACTCTTTAACACTTTTAAGAGCTGTTAATATGAGGTATATCTTTGAGTACCTGCATGAAGAGAAATTATATTCTAAATTCACTAAACTTTTTTGTAAACATAATTTTGGCTGCCTAGATATTAATATGAGAGAAACTCCAAGATCCATGTGAATGAAATAAAATTGCAAAACAAAAAATTGGTGCAAAATAGTTGAAAGTTAGAAAACCTGAAGACACAATACCACTAATATGTATCTATATAACTATGCAAATACTTCTATTTAGATTTACATCTCGATATTTTCCTTTCCCTGTCCAAAAAATGATTAAATGAATAAGATATTCTATAATGTTCCTTAGTAAAAGAATTATATAATTTAAAATAGATATAGACAAATCTTTTACAATTGTCTGCATTATATTTAAAATCCAGAGATTTTCCTGTTACGTTAAAAATGTGGACATTATAATTTTTCCAAAATTATATGAAAACTAAAATCAGTATGATGACCTCAATGAATCATCTAGTACATTTTGTAGAAAAAAATCAATCAACCATATTGCTCCTGTGAACTAATAAGCTTCAAAGGTAGAAAGTCAATCTGGAAATCCCTAAGAACACACAGTCAATCATTGAAGATTAATGAAATCACTTATGGAAAGAAAAGAAATACTCCTGAGAATTGTAGGTGAAAATGAAGCAATGTGTGTGAAAAGCATGCCAAATTAGTAGTCAAGAGATCTAGGTCAAGCATGACTTACTTGTATTCAATGTGTAAGCCTGGGCAAGCAATTTAACCTTCCTGGGCTTTATTGATCAAACCTATAATAATGAGAAATTTGAAATTCAATGGTTTATAATTTTCTTTAACAATTTAAACATTAGACACCATTCTGCAACGTGTAATAGTTATTACAAAAATCCCAATAATTGGACCTTAATTGAGGTGTTTGTTGAAGATGCATAGACCAAAATTTGGAGTCACTGCTTGTTCATATCCCTCTTATTTCCTCAAATAATATTCTTTTGAAATAGAAATATAAGTTCTATGTGCTCATGGAGCACAGTTTAGAAATTGCTGTACCAGATGTTGAACACTGGTTCATTCATTCCACTTCTAGATATTTTATAAAATATTTACTAATTTCTCCAGACAGAAAATTTTAATTATGCTCTCAGATATATAAAAACCTAGAAGAAAAAGAGAGAAAACACAACTTCCATGAGAGTTTTATATTTTTCCTCACAGCCCTTTTGTCTAGTTAAACCAAAAATCTTTAATCCTTCTATTTCTGTATATTTATTTAATCTTGATTAGAACAACTATACAAAATTTTAAATTAATTGGCATTTGTATTAGTGTACCAAAGCACCTTAGGTTGTTTGGAAATTTTTTAAAATTATTGGTCACTTTTTAACTATTTTTGTCAAGTGTGTATATGTGTGTAATTACACGAAAGAGTCTCTAATTTAGGTGAAACTATTTTCATATAAACATAACAGTGGGTTGCCTTGGTTTTGGTTTAATTGTATAAATTAATTAGTTGGATGAGGAAATCTTGGCTCATTTGTTTTAGAAAATATTTTAGTATAAGAGTTTTCTGAAATAATATACCAATTTGTTAACTTGTAGAATAAATACAGTGACATCTCTTACTTTTCAAATTAATTTTTCAAGGCCTATATGGCCTGTTGACAAAAAGGCCTGTAACTTCTCTTGTAATTACCCTCTCATCTCTCCATTTTCTATTTCTTCAAGAACCTCAGGGGCAAACTCAGGCATTTGCACTACCAATGCTTTGACTAGGTGAAACTGGAAAGTGTCACCATATGCCTCCTCATGTTAATTCCTACCGCCATCAGGCATCATTGACTAAATTTGTTCCTTCACTATTTCATACAAGTTGTTCATTTCAATAAACTTGATATTCAGCTTCAGCATAAAACTCATTTACATTTGTCCTAGGAATTTTTTTATGACCTTTTTTCTAGAGTTATGGCTTCAAGACATTTTTTATTACTCGCTTTTATATATATCCAAATTGTGTAGATTCACTTGTAAATATCATGGAAGTACTATTTTACTAATGTATTACATAAATTATATACGAGATATATATTGCTATCTGTTTTCCAAAACCGAAGCGTCCTCCCTCTGGAGATTGAAATAACACTTTCTGCTCTCCTTTGAAGTTAATTAAGTAGTATATGTGACCTATTTTTATACTGTAGAATGTTATTGAAATTAATGTATGGTATTCCAAAGCATAAGACCTTACAAATTCCTCCCATGTAATATTTCATGCTCTTTCCCCTACCACTAATTGGAAGTTGTAGTTAGAGACTATAAGCTGACAATACCACAGAAATACCACAACCACCCACCATCAAACTGAATTTTGTTTTGATTCCTACGTGAGTAAAAATATTGCCTGAATTAAATTGTTAGTGTTCTATAAAGCAATTAACATTGCCCAAAGTTATAGAGGACTTGGTAACACAGAAACTACCTACATAAATTTACAATCATACTTTATTGGCTTACTATTAAGGTGGTATTAGTTAAGTTAGAGCATACTGAAAGTCTGCAGAGATATGACCTTGCTCGATTTGAAGGTTTAGGAAGGAAACCAACAGTTATGAAATGTAGGTGGCCTCCAGAAGCTGGAAAAGTCAAGGAAACAATTTCTCCTGAATTTCCAGAAGGATCACAGACTTGCTGTTATATATATTTTAGCTTAGTGAGACCTATATTAGATTTCTTACCCACATCACAGTAAGATAAAATATTTATGCTGTTTTAATGCATCAAGTTAACTTGCTATGGCAGAACTATTTTTAAAAACTAATATACAATGCAAGAAATAATGCTGAAAGGTAACACTAAATCTTTCTATAAAAAGAAGTTTGGTCACTCTACATTGTGCTATTGTTTCTTTAAAACAAGTCAATTCAATTGTGAAATTATAAAACTGTGAATGTCTTTTAATCTTTTTCTCTAGCTTTTAATTTTTTCTTACCTTAAGGAAATTCCGGTAAACTTATTTTTATTCTGTATATCATTTCAATAGCTTACATGCAATTGTTAAATAATTTAGTGCAATCTCCTTAGAGGAACTCTTTAAAAACAAAGTTAAATACCTTTTCATTTGATGTCTATAAAAATTGAAGCACATTCCACACGGTTTTCTCCACAGCTATAGGGCATGTTCAGATTGCTATTATTTTAATCAAGAATTTTGAAAGCAGCTTATTACATATATCATATATTACAAAATAGCTACTAGAAAGGTTTTTGAATGTTCCACCACAAAGAAATGATAAATGTGTGAGGTGACAAACACATATGATTATGCTAACTACCCTGATTTGATCATTGCATATAACATATGCATGTATCGAACACAGAAATTGTACTCCATAAATATTTACATTACAGTATGTCAATTAAAGATTTTTAAGAATTAAAAAAATATTTTTGCACAAAGTTAAGGCATATGTCTTTACTGCTGTTGCCATGTTTATAGGCATTTTGAAAACAAAGAAAAATTAACTGATTGATTAGTCCCATTAATTAAGTGTTTCTCATATTAGTCTCCTGGAGATACCATAACAAAGTATCATGGATGGTGTGGGTGAAACAACATAAAGTTATTTTCTTACGGTTATAAAGGCTGGCAGTTCAAGATCAAAGTGCCAGCAGAGTTGATTTCTGGTGAGGCCCCTTTCTCTGGTTTGCAGTTGGCCTCTATCTTCTTTGTGCCCTCAAATTGTCTTTCCTCTGTACCCACATAACCCTGTCGTCTCTTCCTCTTCTTAAAAGGACAGAAGTCTTACTATATCAGGTTCCCATTCTCCTGAAATAATTTAACCTTAATCACCTCTGTAAAGGCCTTATCAGTAAATACAGTCACATCAGGGGCTTCAACATATAAATTTTGAGAGAACACAATTCAGTACGTAACATTTTCTATCACTCTAATCAATCTAATAGTGTGGAAATATGAGATGCTCCCATTGTGTCTTCTAGGGCATATATGCAAAGTAGTCCTTAATTTCTATACAGAGATCTCAAATAAGGGTTTACTGGGTGAGTATATAATGTAATTCAGGAAGGAATTCTAAAGTGTATATGTTGACAACTGCTATCGTGGGGTCCAACAATCATATCTCTTTAATAATCTAAGCAAATCTGCAAAGATTATGTTTAAAAACAAAAGAAAAGAGAGGAAAAAAAGAAAAAGCAGTCATTGGAGGAGAAAATAAGAAGGGAAGGAGGGAGGGAGAGCAGGCAAGAGAAAAATGACTATCACTTATTAGGTAACACAGGAATAGGGAAAAACTATTGCAGTACAAAACCATTCAAGAAAGACAGCAGGTCATGGTGGGAGATTTAAAACCAGTATTCATTCGATTTAGATAATATTTAGATGTGGATGATGTATTTTAAGGACTCGATTAAAATACAAGTTAATAATGTAATAACATCTGTTACAGCCTAGTTCATCAAAAAATAAATCCTATTAACAGTAGTTTTGAATGCTATTGAACTTCAAAGGCAAGGCAACAATCACTACTATGCCACTGGCTATGGGGGCAAGTCTATATAGTAAAGTAAAAATAATAAATATTATGTGTTGGGCCCATGTGGAGAATGAATGGCTGTATAACCCCAGAATACTGAAAAGCATCACTAACAATAAAGAAAAGAGAAAAAAAAAAAAATAGACATTTAGAAGTTCAGCACTACATAATGTGATAGAATTTTTGTTACTATAAAAATATTTTTATCATTTCCCGAGACTAGTGTTGCATAAAACTAAAAGGAGACTTTTTTTTTTAGTTGGGTCTCACTCTGTTGTCCAGGTTGGAGTGCAATAACACGATCATGGCTCACCACAGCCTCAATCTCCTAGGCTCAGGTGATCCTTCTGCCTCAGCCTCCTGAGTAACTTGGCACATGCTGCCAAGTCTGGCTAATTTTAGGATTTTTTTTCTTTTTTGTAGAGACTGGGTCTCACTATGTTGCCTAGATTGTTCTCAAACTCCTGAACTTAAGCAAACCTCCTGCCTCAGCCTTCAGAAGTGTTGGGATTACAGGTGTGACATACCACACCCAGCTGTAAAAAAGAGAAATTATTTTAAAAAACTAGTAACCAATTTTTAAAGAACAGCATATAAGACTTTTAAAAGCCCTAACCCTGTTCATTGTGTCCACAAATACAATATAATGTTTATATTTACTGTAGCACACAGACTAATGGTCCATCAAAGATGTCCACATCCTAATTCCTGGAACCTGTAAACATCATGCAGTAGATAGCAAAATAGGATTTTGCAGGTAAATTTTAGTTATGATCATAGTAAAAAATATATTTTAGATTTTAAAGATGAGCCAAACATAAACATTTGGACCTTTAGAGGTGTAAGAAGAAAGCGAAAGAATCAGAGTGGCATGGTAGAAGAGGATGGAGAAGTTTGAAGCATGAGTGGGAAATAACCCATGCCATTGTTGGCTTTCAAGGTGGAAGAAAGTAACTCTGATTGTAACCACTCAGCGCTAGAAACTCCCTCAACTGAAAGCCAGCAAGGACATGGGTACTCCAGCCCTCAAACCAAAAAAGAACATCTGCCATTATCATGTGTGAGCCTGGAGATTGATTCTCCCTTAGAGCTTCCAGCAAGGAATACTGCTAGCTGACACTTTGGGTTTTGTTTTTAATTGACAAATAATAGTTGCATATATTAAAAACAATGTGGCGTTTTGATATATGTTTATGTTGTGGAATGATCAAATCAAGCCGATGAACAAATTCATCATCTCACATACTTGTTATTTTGTAGCGAAAAGATTTAAAATCTACTCTTATAGCAACACTTATATTTTGAGATATACGATGTTTTATTATTTATTATGGTCACCATTCTGTGTGATATATTTCTTAAGCTTGTTCCTCCAGCTGAACTAAAATTTTATATTATTTGAATATCTTCCATTTCCCCCTCACCCTAACCCCCAGACTCTGGCAACTAGCATTATACTCTCTACTTCCATAAGTTCAAATTTTATAGGTTCCAGTAATCCCACTTCTGGGCATATATTCAAGGGAATTAAAATCAGTATGCTGAGAGAGATCTGCACTCCCATGTTCATTGCAGCATTATTCACGATAGCTAAGATAGGCAGACAATTTAGATGTCTATCATCAGATGAATGAATAAAGAAAATGTGGCATATATACACAAGGGAATACTCAGACTTAAAAAAGGAAGGGAATTCTGTCATTTGCAAAAATTTCAATGAACCTAGAGAAGATTGTGTAATAAGCTGGACAAATACCAGATTAATCTCACTTATATGTGGAATCTTAAAAAATGACACTGATTTAATTTGGTAAACTCTATGTCTTATTCTGACCTACATAGCTGTGTGACAATAAAATTGCATTGTTTTAAGTCGCTGTGGTAGTTATTTTATGGCAACAATAGAAAACTAATTCACATAAAAATCGCTCTTTCTCAAATTCTCAAGCATGAATAAAATGCTTCCCTTAAAGTATCACGTTTTAAATGTAGAATAAGGAGCTTTGAAAATGTCACTTCTTAGTTGCAACAAAACGTATGTCTCCTCTGTCTTTGTCATTGATATACATTAACATTCATAATCCAATAAACAAAAATGAAAGTAGCTTAATGATTGATATAGGACCTTTTAGAAAGAGGGACAATTTTGCTTAGATAAGATCTGTTAAGTGAAAGTAGTAGAAAGTACTAACTGGCCAAATAGCCATTGAATGTAAAATGAAAATATTTATTTACTCTTTTCTGGTCAGAAAACATAATTGAAATTTTAATAATTCATGCAATCTAATAGAATATTTACTTCATAAGATTAACTTAATAAATAAAATCTATTTCTATTTTGATGATATCAGAAATATCATGGTGTTAAATCAATTTATTGAAAGTTTATATATTTCACTTCCAGAATAGGGACAAGCGTTTTACGCCTAGTTAATTTTGTATGAGAAATATTATTTCTTTACATAACCAGATGATTTATTTTGAATAAAGTAATATGTGACCTAAAAGGAGCAACATGTTGAAAACAATGTATTATACATAGTAGAGTTATTTTGAAATGATCTAATAGTTAAATATAGCAGAGCTTAAGCGGTCATTTTAGATCTTTCAAACATAGTTGTATTGGTGTCAAAATAGAGTTTTAGAAACTAGGTAAATGAAATGATCATTGCCACCTAAAAAGAGCAATCCTCAGTAGAATAAAATCAGAATTTATTTTAAATATTACATGTTCTCAAATGAAATGTCATGGATTATGAATTACAAATATAAAAGACAATCAGATTGTATCTGCCTATGTTTGTCTGTATTTCTATCTATCTTCATAAAATTGCAAATAAAAACATATCTGAAAATATAATCAAGTGCTGTAGATCATTGTTGAACGAAAACAATGATCTATGTTTTTCTTCTATAGACATCTATGTTGAAGGTCTGCCTTAACAAATCTAAATATTGTAAGCAATTTTAGAATTTTATAGGTTAATTCAAAATAGAGACAGTAGGGTTTTGACTTTCCTTTTATCCAATATGTTGTTAAAAAAAATAGCAACAGATGTCCAAACATTTGCATTAAAAAAAAAGTGCCGTTTTAGTTTTGTTTATTTATACACTTATAAATTTAAATAAAATAAAAGCTGGGCATTGTGGCTCATGCCTATAATTCCAGCAATATGAGAGGCCAGGGTAGGAGGACTGCTTGAGCCCAGGCAACACAGTGAGACCTCCACTGTATGAGAAAACAAAAAATTAGCCGGGAGCAGTGGTGCATACCTGTAGTCCTAGCTATTTGGGAAACTGAAGCAGGAGGATCATCTGACGTAGGAGGTCAAGGCTGTGCTGGCCCGTGCTTTTGCCACTGTGTTACAACCTGGGTGACAGAGTGAGAACTCTACTGAAAAAAATAATTAAATAAATAAAACATAAATATTATTATAATTTATTCAACTGAAAACAAACCCTCTAAAATAAAATGACTGCTGCTAAAATGTGCTTCAGATCCACCTGATTTTCTCCAAAGATTCCATTTTATTTTTCTCAAAAAAAGAAAATTATTAAAAATCAGTAGATAAAACCAAAATTTCCAAAAGAATAAAGTGTTTGAAAGTGATCATTTCTTGATTATTGGATTTTCTCACACTGGTTACTTAGTGTCATTTAAATAGAGTTTCAAATTTTACACGATTCATTATTTTTGTCAGACTTTAAAATATTTTTGTAAATTATATTTCACAAATAATGCCTGTTTAGCAGGTTTAGTGCAGCTTTACAGCTTGTAATAATTTCTGGCTCCAATTCAAATTTTGAAATCATATCAGAAAAATAAATGCAAACATTAATGGTTTCAAACATGTTGTTTCATTCATAATCATTGAGAACACTTGGCTAATTTGAAAATGTTTAATACATTTTACTGTCTATTTCTACTTTTAACCTCTTAAATTCATTTTTAACCAAACAAATGGTGTGCCAAAGGACTATTGCCACCTAAGGTGCATCATTTTTCTTATAACAATAACATCACATTTCTTATTAGAGTATTGCATAACTTTGCAATTCTATCTTACAATTTCATGTACTGATTTAAATTACATATTAGTGTTTCAATATCTTTCAACAGTTTTATTTTCTTTTAGCAACTTCAACAATAGCTCTGAAAGACAAAGGAATGTGATTCTTAAAATCATAATTTTAAAGCTATGTATATTAGTCTCAAGTTTACATAGCACTAACTGAAACTATACAGAAGTTAGTTAATATCTGTCTTAATATGATCATATGCAAAATAATAAAAATATTTTCTCTTTTCAGAGTTGTGGTTATAATGAAATACCCAGTATGGATATGCTTGGCATACAAGTCATCAATAAATATTAACAAAATATTCATTATTTTCTTTAATGTCATACTTAAGAATTGTTTGCCCATCCTAAGATCATCAAGATTTTTATTTTATATTCCATCGTATAGTTTTATCTCTCCCATTTAGATCAAGTATCAATTTGAGTTAGTGTTTGTTTGTTGTTGCTAACTAGTTTTGTTGTTTTTTTGTAGTGTGAGGCGATAGTTTAAGTTTTTTGTGTTTTGTTTCTTTATTTTTCCATGTGTATGGTCCAGATTGTCACAGATATATTAACTAGGGAGAAAGCTGGTCTTTGCATAGTTGTAATTTCTATTAACTTAATTTTGGCTCAACTTAATCTTTTTTGGACTTTTTCATAAGTCTAATAGCATAATAAATCTTTTAAAATATTCTCCCTGTGAAAAGTATTGAAAAATTGTCAGAAAATTGAAAAATATATACTACATGTTTTTTCTAAATTTTATTTATAAGTAATTATTTTGTTTTAGATATTTAAACATATATGATTATTTGATTTCTGCCCAATTCTTTTATCATTTTTGTCATGTGACTAAGTTAAAAAAAACTATGTAACATTTAGTTGCAATGTACATCATAAAGTTAAATTAAAAATAAGATTTACTTTTAGTAAAACATCAACAAGAAATGTAATTAGAAATTAGTGTTTTAGAGAATATATGGAATATATAGTTGTGTAATATTTTAAAATATTGATGTTTACTTTTGTTTTGTTTTCTAAATAGATAACATATATTTTTATCTTTCTTTGTTGTTGGGAAACCTTGCACTTACCTTAACCTTTGTGGCTAAAACATCCAGATTTGTTCCTATTAAACCATAAGAACTTAGTTCCAGAAAACTCAGGAATTATCTGGCAATCTGCCATAAAAGTCCTGAAAACTTTTAAAAGAAGTGAGCTATCTAAAATCATTTCCCTATTTATCGATGTATAATAATCAAATTGGTAAAGGTGACATAATTCCTTTATCAACATCATTTCGAAATCCAAAATAAAATGACATTATAAGAAAAAATTGTTCTAAATTATTCCCCTATGATTAGACGACTATTATTAGTTCAATTTGCTAGAATTTTATAACCTCATGCTCCAAGTTTTTCTGAATGACTTTTTCAAAATAAATATTCAAATTTATTATTTATGTTTATAGTATCACAACTTTATAACACTTTATTAGCTAAATAAAATTTTAACAATACTATTGCTTCTCCTTTGAATAATTTGTACTAATAAATGAATTATGTGTACAAATTTATCCTAAAATAGAGCTTTAAAAACATTGATTACATAATATAGTTTCTGAGGATCATCAATCCAGAAGAAACTTCTCTGGGTACTCTGGCTCATGGTCAATCACCAGGTTGTAGTCAACCTGTCATCCAGGCGGCATTCATCCTGGGCCTGGACTGGAATTAGAGAATTCTATTCCAGGTTAACTCATAGTTGTTGGAAGTCCTTAGTTCCTCTCTAGCTTTTGGCAGAAGACTTTCTTTTCTTGCCATGTAGACCTCTCGATAGGCTGCCTGATTGTCCTTGTGAAATGACAGCTGGCTTCTCTCGGAGCAACTGATAGAATTTGAAAGAAAATCTCTTATAATCTATTCATGGAAGTGACACATCTTCACTTCTGCCATATTTGATTGGTCATCCAAACCAAAACTGAAATACAATATGGGAAGGAATAAAGAGAGTATGAATCACAAGAGGAAGTTCACAGTTTCATGTGATGTCTAGTTCCATAAAAATAATAGAAGAAAATTTTGTCTGCTAAAATAAATTTAATATTAATAAAACTTATCTAAAATAAATATTAGTTTAAACATTTCATAAGATAAGTTCACTATTCTTATAATTATTAAGTAGCCATTTAAAATTTTAGTAGAAAATAATTAATTTGGGCAACATAAATATATAATAGTTTTTTTTTTACTTCCAGCCAATTCCAACATGTTTATCATGAGAAATGCCTAAAATTCCTACCACTTCATTTGAACTGTCATAGATACACATGAAACATGCAGCACTTTAGGGGACTGGGCTCAAGACACTGTGAGATATTCTACGATGAATTTAAAATTTTATATAGCTGTGGAACAGCAAATTCACACTTATATAATATTTCATTCAGTGTAAAGTCCATTTTAAAAAGGCATGACAATTTGTATCAATGTCACACCCAGTACTACTGTAAACTCTTACTTAGGCCTCACTTACTTAATGTATAGCTGGAAGTAGCTTAGTACTCTTATGTTCACCTATGCTTTTTTCTTTCGTGCATCAGCATTGATTGTTAAAGACTTTCATCATCATGATCAGTGGGACCTTGCAAGTTCTGTGAAAATCACTGAATTTAAATATTATTATTTGTGAATAGCTTATTTGAAATATATACAACCTAATCAGAACATAAAGTACATTTGTAACTAACTCAATTTTATACATTCATATAAAAACACACAAAGGCCCACCCTTCAGTCTTTTTAAGTGTTTCTGAAATGTCACAATTATGCCACTTCTCTCTCTCTGTCAAAATTGGATTATGTATAGTGACATATAATGGCTTCATGTTTCATTTGCTTTTGTGAGTTTGTTGATTCATCTTCCATCAGAGATTCACAGAACTTTGCTAAATGGATGCAATTTTCTGATCAGAAATATGAGTCTCACAATTTAAAATATGACCACTTTCAAGTGACAATAAGGTCAATGCAGAGGTAAATATTTTGATTAGAAGGTTGTGTGTAAAACTATTCCATTATTTTAATAATAGAATTACATATCATGTTACATTAGTACTTCTATTTTTATACTTTCAGCCTCATTATACACAAATTAAATTCTAACTAATCAAGTGAGACACTTAACGACTAGTAGAGATAGCATCAGCATCTATAATACAGATAGGATCAGCATCTTCAGTGTCCTGTTAAGATGCATCTAATTCTTCAGGAAAATGAGTTATTAGAAAATGTAGGCTTTCACTGAAAAAATGCAAAGTGCAGATATCAATTATTTTTGTACTTAAAGTTATAAAAAGTTGTATAAACTTTTGTGTATGTTAAAAAACGGGTTCATATTAGATGTTCCCTTTAATCATTATTGAAAATATTGGTATTTGTCAAATTCTCACTGCCATCTGTATACTGTTTTGACCAAAGCATAATTAATGCTTTAAAGTCATCTCATTTTAATTCTGAAATCCCATAACATGAATTGCTTAATTTTTTCTTAGGTCTTTGGCATCACTTATCTTTTTTGCAAATTTTGCATTTACAGCAATTATTCCTTCAACATATCTGCATGAAGGCATTTTAAATTTGTTTTTCAAGTGGAGCTACCAGACTGGCAGAAGAACAAGAGAAATGGCAGATTGGAGTTTTAACATGATTTTCTATTCATCTTGGCTGCCAAGGCTAAACTAGTAATTAAGGAATAATCCCACAGCAAGACCAGGCACACAAGCAAGTAAACAGAGCACGAGCCTGTGTTTATGGGGCACTTTTATTTAGTTATTGATTCAGAGATACATTCAGAAAAATATCAGTATAGAAATTATTCAGATAATTACCATAAAAACACACTACAATGTACATAGTCTCGTTTATGCTAAATCTGAACATATTAATATATTTACTATTAAAGAAATTTTTAAAATAAAATAAAAACAGTTTCCAGGTTATAATTACTGTAAAAATGTAATATAAAATCAGCTTCACTAAAAGCTAGACTTTTGTACGTTTAGGAGTCAGATAGACATTGGTTCTTTCACTCACTAACTCTCTCACACAACTTCTTAATCTCTTTCAAAAGCTGCTGCTGCAAAAAAAAAAAAAGGATATGCAACAAAGACTAAATAAAAGATGACATATTGTCATGACTTATGTATCTGACTTGATATTCTACTGTAAATTACTATAAAATAGGAAAACATATAAGGCACTGAACAATTCAGGGATGTGATTTATTTATATAGGAAAGACAAATGAAGTAACTCCATATTCATTCCAATATTCTAACTGGATGCACTTTGCAAATCATAGCATGAAGATAATTGAGTTCAAAGAAAAAGCAATATCCTCATTAGATAGCGGAAATAGAGACCACAGTGTGACTTGCTGATGACAAAAATTTAAATGGTTTCTAGTGTAGAGAGAGAAAGTTCTACAGATAAAATTCCGGAAAACTGAAGAGGGTTTCTTAGTTTGTGATTTAATGAGAATCTATAAATACATGTGACAAAACTCTAGCCTGAGGGGTGAAAGAACAATTGGACTACTTTATTTTAATCAGAGGTTATGTAAAACACTCACTTCTGGAAGATATTTTAGTTCAAGTCATCCCATTGGACAGAATTTGCTAAATTTCTTGGATGCTCAGAAGAGAGCCTAGAAAAGTCAAATATTAATCTATCTGCAGAGTAACAACTGTATAAGACATGAACTCACAAAGACTATAATCAGGTCAAATTCATCAGTCAACAAATTTAAATTCATCAGTTAATAAATTAACTGCCTTCCATTACAAAGTTAAACACTTTTTAAGAAAGTATAGCAGCAAGCAAATGTTTAATAAAATTGTATCTACATTACCCATTCTTTTAAGAATTACTAGATGTGCAAAAGTTGCAAAAAAAAAATCTAAAACATAACAAAAAGAAAAGCCAGTCTACTTATTAAAAAAGAAAATATATACCCAATAGTGAAAGAAAATATAAACACAATAGTGATTAAACAAGGACATTAACACAGTACAGTTACTATAAATGTGCTCAAGAATGTAAAAACTGATGAACATAATGTGTACAAATATAAAAGAATTTCAACAAACAAAAAAAAAACAATTTTAAAAAACAGAATAAAATGACAGTAATCAAGCCAGTATACGATTGGTGAAAGAATAGACAAATAGACCAATGGAAAACATATAGACCTCAGAAAGAGACCCAAACAAATATAGTGAACTAATCTTGACAGAGGAACATAGTCTTTTCAATAAATGGTGCTAGAACAACTGGACATTGACATGCAGAAAGAAAGAAAGAAAGAAAGAAAGAAAGAAAGAAAGAAAGAAAGAAACAATCCAGATATAGTCCTTACACATTTCTTTTTTCTTTTTTTGTTTTTGTTGCTGTTGTTTTGTATTATTTTACTCATGGCTAAGATTTATTACAACCATGTAGTAAGGTTACAAAACTGGATTTTTGTTGTTGTTTAAGATGTGGGATACAGACTAACTTTATTATAAGGCTACAATAATCAAAACAGCATGGCATTGTTACAAGAACAGGCATATAGACCAATGGAACAGAAAAGAGACTCTGGAAGAAAAACCTCAATTTCTCAACCTACTCATCTTTGACAAAGCCTCCATCATCAACCACTGGGGAGAGGAAAACCTATTCAGTAAGTGGTGCTGGGAAAACTGGCTGACCATGTGCAGAAGATTAAAACAAGACCTCACTTACCACCATACACATAAATCAACTCTAAATGGATCAGACTTAAACATAAAACCTCAAATGATAAGAACCTTACAAAATGCAGAAGGCATACTTATGGAAATTAAAACTGGCAACTAATTCCTGATCAAAATCCCAAGTGTCCACACTATAAGAGAAAAGATAGACAAGTGGGACCTCATCAAACTGACAAACTTCTGCAAAATCAAAGAAAATATCAAGAGAGCAGGGAGACAGCCACAGACCAGGAACAAATATTTGCCAGCTGTATATCCGACAAAGGCCTAACATCTAGGATCTATAAGGAACTCAAACATGCCAAAAAGAAAACAAAACAAAACAAATAGCCCCATCACAAAGTGGGCAAAAGATATGAATAGACACTTCTCAAAAGAAGACATACAAGCAGCCAACAGATGCATGAAAAAATGCTCAGCCTCACTAGTCGTCAAAGAGATGCAAATTAAAACCACACAGAGATACCACCTAACTCCAGTCAGAATGGTCATAATCAATAACTCAAAAAACAACAGATGCTGGAGAGAATGCGGGGAAAAGGGAACACTTCTACACTGTTGGTGAGAGTGTAAGCTAGTACAACCTCTATAGAAAATGGTTTGCGATTCATGAAAGATCTAAAAAAATTGACCTTCCATATGACCCCGCAATCTCCCATCTGGGAATATACCTGGAGGAGCACAAATCACTCTGTGAAAGAGATGCCTGAACAAGCATGTTTATTGCAGCATTATTCACAATAGCAAAAACATGGAACCAACCGTGCTGCCCATTGAAAGGACTGGGTAAAAAAATGTGGTACATGCACACAATGGGATATTATGCAGACACAAAGAAGGACAAAATTAAGAATTTGGCAGCAACTTGAATGGACTTAGAGTTTATAATACTAAGTGATCTATCACAAAAACAAAGAGCTGAATACCCCATGTTCTCACTCACAAGCAGACCCTGAACAATTATCATAATACTATAAGAAAGGAATTGGCAGTAGTGAGAAACTGTCAGGGGAATGGAGGGGCACACCTCATCAACAAAGGTACCTGCATAACGAACATTTGTATACCTAACCCTGAATTATAACCCATATCTTTAAAAGTAAAAAGTAAAAAAAGATGTGGGGTACAATTCTAGATTAGGTATCCAAGTGGTCAATGCACAGGTGAAGTTTGGGTCTCCCTTTGGTCCCCTCTTCACCTAGTATGAGATCAGATATCCTCATTGATAAAGTATGCTCTCCCTTCCCTGGCAGTTTTTCCCTAATGCCAATCCCTTTCTAATAGGATTATGATGATTTCTTATAATATTATGATATAGTATAATAATAATGTAGTATTCAGTTCTTTGTTTCTGTGATAAGCTAGTAAATATTATAAACTCCAAATTCATCCAAGTTGCAATTTTGTCCTTCTTTGTGGCCGTGTAATATTCCATGATTCCATTTTTTTTTCCAGTCCACTTTCAATGGGCAACGCGGTTGCTTTCATGTTTTTGCTCTCGTGAATAATGCTGCAATAAACATGTGTGTGCATGTATCTTTTACATAGAGTTATTTGAGTTCCTCTGGGTATATTCCCAGAAGGGGGGTAGCTGGGTCGTATGGAAGGTCAATTTTTAGATCATTTAGGAATCGCCACACTGATTTCCAAAGAGCCTGTACTAGTTTACACTCCCACCAACAGTGTAGAAGTGCTCCTTTTCCCCCACATCCTCTCCAGCATCTGCTGTTTTTTGAATTATTGATGTTGGCCATCCTGTCTGGATTTAGGCAGTATCTCTGTGTGATTTTGATTTGCATCATTTCTTTGAAGATCAGTGAGGCTGAGTAATTTTTTCATGTATCTGTTGGCTGCTTATATGTCTTCTTTTGAGAAGTGTCTATTCATATTTTTCCCAGTTTTTTTTTTTTAGCACCACTGCACATGTCTTTAATACATAACTATCCGAAAATTCATCCAGTAACACACAAAGGCAAGGCAGTGCATCTGCCTGACAGCTCATTTTCCATTTGCTGCTGAAAATGCACTCAGAACATGTCCTAGAGGCATGGACCAGAAACCCACTGGTGAATTTGGAAATCATTCCTAGTTGATTTCCAAAGTGAAGAAAACACTTGATTGCTGGATCCACATACTTCCTGGCTTCGTGTCTGTGCGAATAACCATTCTGTTAGTCGAGAACTCTGGCAGACCCTGTTGGTGCCCACCCATGTCCCTCAGTTGTACCAATTTAGTGCCCATTGCCTGATATTGGTGTTCTTTTTTTTGAGTCGCAGTCTCATTCTGTTGCCCAGGCTGGAGTGCAGTGGCACGCTTATGCCACCACAACCTTGATCTACTCTTTTTGGCACATCTGAGTTCCTTGTAGATCCTAGATGTTAGGCCTTTGTCAGATATACAGTTGCCAAATATTTTTTCTCATTCTGTGGGCTGTCTCCCCACTCTCTTAATGGTTTTTGTTTGTTTATTTGTTTGTTTGTTTTGCTTTGCAGAAGCTTTTCAGTTTGATGAGGTTCCTCTTGTCTTATCTCTTATGGCGTGGACATTTGGAGCTTTGATCCAGAATTGGTTGCAAATTCCGATTTCCATAAGGGTGTCTCCTGCATTTTCAGACTATTAGAATAGTTTGAGGTTTTACTATAAATAGGTCTTTGATCCATTTACAGTTTTGATCCATTTAGAGTTGATCCATGTAGAGTTTGTTTTTTGTATAGTGGTAGGTAGGGGTCTTGTTTTAATCTTCTGCATGTGGTCAGCCAGTTTTCCCAGCACCATGTACTGAATAAGTCATCCTCTCCCCAGTGGTTGTTAATGAAGGTTTTGCCGAAGATGAATTATTGGAGAGATTGAGGTTTTGCTTTTGGAATCTATATCTTGTTCCTTTGGTCTATATTTCTATTTTTGTAGCAATACCAGGCTGTTTTGATTATTGTAGTCTTATAATAAAGTTTAAAGTCTGAAAGTATGATACCTCCCACTTTGTTTCTTTTGCTGATGATTGTTTTGGCCATTAATGGGCATTTATGTTCCCATATGAATTTCTGTATTATTGTTTCCAGGTCTGAAAAGAATAATGTTGGTAATTTAATGGGTATTGCATTAAATATGTAGATTGCCTTGGTTAGGATGGACATCTTAACAATGTTGATGCTTCCAAATCTTGAACATGGAATATTTTTCCATTTTTTTGTGTCATCTTTTATTTCTTTGAGCAGTGTTTTGTAGTTTTCATTGTAAAGTTCTTTTACTTCTCTGGTTAGGGAGATGTTAAGGTATTTCATTCTTTTGTTGCTATTATGAATGGAATTGTGCTTTTTATTTGGTTCTCTGCTGTTTGTTGTTGGTGTATAAAAATGCGTCTGTCTTTTGCATGTTGATTTTGTACACTGAGACTTGTCTAAGTCCTTTATCAGTGCAAGGTAGTTTTTCACAGATTCTCTTGAATTTTCAAGTTACAGGATCATATCATAAGCAAACAGGGATAACTTAACTTCTTCTTTTCTTATTTGGGTATCCTTGATTTCCTTCTCTTGCCTGATTTCTCTAGCTAGAATTTCCTACACTATGTTGAGCAAGAGGGGTGAAAATGGGCAGCCTTGTCTTGTTCTGATTTTGAGGGGTTATGCTTTCAACTTCCGTCTTGTTCTGATTTTGAGGGGTTATGCTTTCAACTTCCGTCCATTTAGCAATATGTTGGCTGTGGGTTTATCATAGTTGGTTCTTACTATTTTGAGGTATGTTCCCTGTATGCCTAGATGTTCAAGGGTTTTTATCAAGAAGGCTGCTGGATTTTATTAAAAACTTTTTCTGTGTCTAATGATATAAACATGCAATTTCTTTTTTTTTTGTTGTTTTTTTTTTGTTATTTTATTTTATTTTATTATGTTATTGTGGGGTACAGTTAGGGGTTAGGCATACAAAAATATTTCGTTCAGGTACCCTTGTTGATAAGAGGTGTCTCCCCATCCCCAGATAGATACCCATCACCATTAATCCCATCCCCCCACCCTCCCCCCCCCTAGTTTCCCACCACAGTCAGTCATTTTCTTGTGGTAATACGTTGGATGATCAAGGTCTACTATATGAGTGAGAACATGTGATACTTAGTCTTTTGTTTTTGTGAGAGGTCACTCAGTATTATGGACTCTAGTTCCATCCAGGTTGCTGCGAAATTCATGATTTCATTCTTCTTTATGGCTGCGTAGTATTCCATCGTGTATATGTACCAAATTTTTTTAATCCAGTCCTCTTTTGATGGACAGCATGGTTGCTTCCAGGTTCTTGCTATTGTGAACAATGCTGCAATATTTAACTTTTGTTGAATGGCCACATAAGAATGAGTTAGTGGATGCTTGAGTGACTGAATAGGAAAAAAATTTTTAGTGGATTCACAGGGAAAGATTTCCTTTAAAATTAGCATCTGCATTGCCTTTTGAAGGGATAGTTAAGATGTCAGCAGGCAGAGATGTCAGTGGCAGTCAAGGGACTGGAAACCTCAAGTTTAAGAATCAGTTTTAAAAAATGAAGACAGACGAAAGCCTCTTTTTTGTTGAAATCATTACTCCCAGCAACTTACTTTACCACCAGCCCAAGCTCCCTTTTTCTTCATCACATTAGAGAACCCTTAAGATGGGCTGCAATCTCAGTTGAGGTATATCAGCTGCTTATTAGTTAGGTGATGAAGACCTCACACAATAGACCATAGCCTTGGAATTTGACAAGAGAATATGGGTTATTAGTAATTATAATTTAAGATTGTTGAATGGAGATTTCTGTTGCCTAATTATGATCATTCATTGAGCTGTTTTAGAGACAGCATATATAATAATGATGTTGAAGTTACTACATTTTTTTTCCTAAATAGAAAAAAAAACTATGTTGACAGTTAAGCGAAGTCCCCTGGAAAGTGTTAGTCTAGAGCTCCTTGTGCTTCAGATACCTAGTTCAGAAGTTGAAACTGTCAATGATATCTACCAGGGGGGATTTAAAAGTTGCTGACTTCATCACTGTACTCTTTTGATGAAAAATTGACTTTTTAATCAAATTACCAAGCCAATATACTGTATTAATTTGTTCCTTTGTCCTTTTTTTTTATTGTTGTCTTTATCCACTTTGTACTGCTATAACAGAATACCTGAGACTGGACAATTTATAAGAACAGAAATTTATTTGGTTTGTGGTTTGGGAGGCTGGGAAGTCCAAGATCAAGGGGCTTTATCTGACAAGCGACTTCTTGCTGTGTCATCCCATGACAGAAGGGCAGAAGGGCAAAAGAGCAGGCACACAGGAGAGGAAAGGGGATACTTCCTTGATAGCTAAGCCACTCCCACAAAACAGCATTTAATCCATTCATGATGGCAGAGTCTGATGACCAAATCATTCCTTTAAGGTCCCACCTCTCAACAGTGTTGCACTGGAGATTAAATTTCACACATGAACTTTGGGAAACATATTCAAACCATAGCACTTGTCTTTTCTTTCTTTTCCTTTCTAAAATGAAAAGAAAAAAATCCTCATCACCCTTGCATTATTAGTCAAGGTTCATGTCTGTCCTTTCTATTGTATGTATACTGGAACAAGAAATGAGTTTTGGAGTCATAAGAAAACCTAGGTTCAAATTTCAGGTCTACCATTTTCTAACTGTGTGAACTTGAACAAATTACGTGACTACTATGACCCTCTCTAAGATAGAAATAATGGTTTCTAATTTATAAGATTATTGTGGTGCTTGGAAATCACCTTTTAAAGCTACCCAGCCTAGTGCTGGCACATGATAGGCACTTGGCAAATGGCAGTCAATACAAAGAATTTACCTGATCTAATTGTTGACAAAATCTACCTTACAAACATATGTAAAAAATAATTAAAATTCATAAAATTCTCAGATCATGAATTCATAATCAATAAAAATTGTGTATTCGTAGAGATCATGAATTCATGGTTAATGAGCTTATGATTCAGTCATTAAAATTCATGATCATAAAGTACAGATTTTCATTTTTCTATTATAAAAGTTTTTTTAATTTTCTTTTTCTTTTTTTGTACTGGAGTCTCACTGTGTCATCCAGGCTGCAGTGCAGTGACATGCTCATGGCTCACCACAGCTTTAACCTGCTGGACTCAGGAAATCCTCCTGCCTCAGCCTCCTAAGTAGCTGGAAATGCGCCACCACGCCCAGCTAATTTTGTTGATTTTTTTTTTTTTTTTTTTTGTAGAGATAAGGTCTTGCTATGTTGCCTAGGCTGGTGTCAAACTCCTAGACTCAAGCAATGCTCTCACCTCGGCCTCCCAAAGTACTGGGGTTACAGGCATGACCACAACACCCTGCCCTCAATTTATAAGTCATAGAAAATTGTTAAAATTAAGAGAAGACTTTTGGAACCTGTAATGACATTCCACTACCATAACACAAATATAATTTTGCGTATCTCTTTCATTTATTCTCACAGTTTTTGAGTCAGAGTGACTGAACATATATAATTTTCTTACTTAATATTTTATCATATTTACTTAATTTTTATGCCAGCATACTAGATAACAGTATAAAATACCATAATTTACTTGTTTCCTTATTATTAAGTAGTCAACCTCCAAATGGGAGCTGTTAGTAAAAACTGATTAATAAATAATTGGGCATATTTCAGGAATTTGTGGGGGAAGAGATACTTTCTTTCTAACCTAACTCCCCTAAGAAAATTAATAACACACATATGCCTTTTACCCTTGAAACATTGCTTTGCAAAAAGGGAAGACCCTGAAAAACCCAGAATTATCTTTCAGAGGGTGGGCTGCTTATAGTACACTCGGAATTTGTTCCTCTGGATCAAATGAGCAACCAAAGTTTTTATCTGGAAGTTTTGAGAAGGTTGTATCATGATTTGCAGAAGAAACATCCCAAGTTGTGGCAAACAGGTGACTGATTTTTCCACCATGACAACGTACCTACCCACACCATGTTTAGTGTTCAGCAGTTTTGGACCAAAAAGGGCATGAACCCTGTGCCCCACCCTCTCTATTGCCCAAAGAGACTTTTTTTATTTCCCTGGATGAAAAAGTCCTCCAAGGGAAACTTTGCTGACATGGAGGAGAGGAAACAAAAAATGGTAGAAACACTAAAAGACATCAAAGTTGACAAGTTCAAAACTGTTTTGAGCAGTGGAAAAAGCATCCCAATAGATGTACCGCATCAAATGGAGAGTACTCTGAAGGTGACTGAAGTTTAAACATGTAGGAATAAATACACAATTTTTTTTTTAAGTTGAAGTCTCACTTTGTCACCCAAGCTGGAGTGCAATGGCACACTCACAACTACCCCAGCATCAACCTGCTGGGCTTTGGCGGTCTGTCCGCCTCAGCCTTCCGAGTAGCCAGAACTACAGGCGCATGCTACCATGCCTGGCTAATTTTTTTTTTACTTATTGTAGGGACAAGGTCTCACCAAGTTGCCTGGGCTGGTCTCAATCCCATGAGTTCAGGCTGTCCACTCACCTCGGCCTCCCAATGTGCTGTGATTATAGGCTGAGCCACTGAGCCAGGCCAATACACTATTTTTTTTTTTTTTTTTTGAGTTGGAGTCTCACTCTGTCACCCAAACTGGAGTGCAGTGGCCACTCCCAACCTGCTGGGCTCCGGCGATCCTTCCGCCTCAGCCTTCCAAGTAGCTGGAACTTCAGGTGCGCACTACCATGCCCAGCTAATTTTTGATTTATTGTAGAGATGAGGTCTTGCCAAGTTGCCCAGGCGGGTCTCAAACCCGCAGGCTCAGGCAATCCACTCACCTCAGCCTCCCAA
>CAUYQG010051545.1:0-22396 GCA_963574415.1 Tarsius wallacei | reverse complement strand
GGCCGCTCCCGGCCACCGCAGCCTCGACCCGCTGGGCTCCGGCGATCCTTCCGCCTCAGCCTTCCAAGTAGCTGGAACTACAGGCGCGCACTACCACGCCCGGCTGATTTTTTAAATTTTTATTGTAGAGATGCGGTCTCGCCAAGTTGCCCAGGTGGGTCTCGAACCCGCGGGCTCAGGCAATCCAAAAGCACGGGATTACAGGCTGAGCCACCGAGCCCGGCTGAGAACTGAAGTCTCTTATTGTCTTCAGTTGTAGAGCATATATTCAGTAGATTTGAGCAGTCAAGGAGTTCCAGTAATACTGAGCTTGGGACAAAGGACACTGGGGTAAGACGAGCCAGACGCTTTCTCTTCTCTTCATGGGTGTCATGTTCTGTGTTAAACTCCCCCTCTATCTTAAAATCTTTTTGTTAATTGGTATTTTCTTGACCATAAAATATACTGCATTGGGAAAAAGTGGAAAAATTATTTTATGGAGTTTCATAAAAGACTCTAAAACAGAAACCTGTATAGCCACCATTAAGGTCAAGAGATAGAACATTCTAGAACCCCAGAATCCCTTTCCAATCACAATATCCTCTCACTATCTCACAAAGACAGGGTGACTGACTTTTATGGTAATCTTTTTTTCTTTTCTTTATAGTTTTGGTGTCTGTGAATACATCCCAGATTGATATGGATTCCTTTAGCGTGTTTTTGAACTCTATACGAATTGAATCAGTCTCTAAATCCTCCTGACTTGCTTTTTACATTGAGCAATGTGATAGAAATAATTATCTATATGTATTTGGGATTCATTCATTTTCAATACTGTGAATCCCATTCCTGATTTGGGGCAATTATGAATAATATTCTATAAACGTCTAGTACAAATAAGTTTGTGTAGCTCTAGGAGTGGAATTTCCGGGTCATAGGGCCTGTGTATTTTCAATGTTTTAGCTAGGATTACCTTGTTTCTCAATGTGGTTGTATCTATAGTGAAATCAGCAGTGTATGAAGATTCATGTATTGTCAGTGCCTTGATAATTGTCAATCTGCTGGGCATGTAGGGGTACTTATGGTTTAACTTTCATTTCCTTGATTCATAATGCCATTTTCATATATTTATTGACCTTTGGACTTCTTCTTTTGTGATGTGCCTGCTAAATAATTTGCTTTCTGTTCTATTTGGTCAACTGCCCTTTTTCATTATGTTTTAGAAGTTATTTATATATTCTGAAATTAGTTGGAAAATGAAAAATCGAAAGAACTATTTACAAATATATTCTATGGCTTGACTTCTCACTTTTAATTGTATTTCTATTGGTGAACAGAAGCTCTTAATTTGCAAATAGTCAAATTTATATTTTTTCATTTTGATTAATACTCTTTCTTCAATTTATTTCAAAAATTCTTCTGTACTTCAAGGCAATAAAATTAATTTTTGTGTTTTCTTCTTAAAGCTTTTCTTTCAAATTAATCCACTTGAAATTTTTTGAATGGCTTAAGTTCATTTTCCCCCCAGTTCATAGGCAATTATATTCATGACATTCATTGGAAAGTTAGTTGTATAGTCTATAACCTGTCACTACAGTGTTCACTTTGGTCATTTCAGGGTCCTTTCTGCATAAGTCCTGTGTCTTTTCGTGAATGAGTCTGTTTATGGGATCTCTTATCAGTCGTATTTCTCTGGATCTATACCATATTATACTAGTTTCTACAGCTTTATAATGGGTCTCAATATCTGATTGAAAAAGTCCTTCACCTTGTTTTATTTTTTTTCAGTAGTTTTGGCTATTCTTGGCAACTTGAAATGACATATTTCAATCTTAGAAGCAATTTCTGTGGTTCGCAAAATATTTTTTTGTTTTTGTTGGAATTTATTGAACCTATAAATCATTTATTTGAAGGAAAATTCACATCTTTGCAAGACTTGGCTTCCCAATCAATAGATATGATATAGTTTCTCATTGATATAGACCTTCTTGGACATCTATCAATTGTGTTTTATTATTGTCATCCCCTGAGGAGATCTTACATATACTCATTGCATTTATTTATAGGTAGCAAATTTATCCATAGTTAACAACTGTGTATACCATATATGGTGTCTTATTAAATGTTCCTATTTTCTACCTGTTTGTTGAGGGTGCAGAGAAATGCAATTAATTTTTGTATATTAACTTTATTCCCAGAAACCTTGTTAAATTCTCTTATTAATAGGATTGAATAATACTGCAATCTGTAGGTTCTCTAGGGAGTTTTCATTTGGAAAATCATATTATTTGTGAACAATGAGTTTTGTTTCTTCCTTTCTAAGTGCTATATAATTTTTATTTCTTCTTTTATTCTGTGGTTTAAAACCTTCAGTACAAAGTTGAATAGAGTGGTGACAGTGAGTGTTCATATTTGTTTTTCAATTCCAAGGAAAAGCTTTCAACATTTTGTCATTACGTCTAATGTTTTCTAAAGAGTCTTTTGCTTGTTTTTGTAGACACCCTTTACCATTCTTCAGAAAATTTCTTGCTATTATCGCTGTGCTAGTTGGTATGTGTGTGTGTGTGTTTTACAACTCTAGCACTTTTGGCTGTGCACACATCTGATGATTCAGTTTGCTAAAGGAGAGCCTGCTTCTGCAAATGCATTTTTATTAAACATGCCTCATATCATTAATGATTCAAGCCTTATTATCTGGACAAGCAGTCCATAGTGCCTGAACTCACTAAATAAGCGTCTGCCCTGTGGGTACAGGCTGCCTACACTTGCACTCTGTGGTCATGGCTGGTGCTGTAATATTGATTTAAACTATATGGTCTTTCCAAGAGTCTGTGCCTTACATCTTGAACACATGTGCTGCATGTGTACCGTGCATTTCTGAAAGATGGCCTGAAAGGTTCCTCCTCACCTTTGTAAAGTGAGTTTTTTCAACTTTTTAAAATAAGTTTTTTCAACTTTTTAAGAAGGTTGCCTCAGAAAAATCTGATTTAATAGCATTATCATTCTTTCTTTCTTTCTGTTCTCTCTTGACCCACCAGTTGTCTTCACAGAATCTGTAAAAGGCTTTCTCTTTAGGCTTAAAAGGAGATACAGTAAAACTTTTCTCTCCATTTGGTTCAATTTTGATACCTTAACAGCATAATATAACAAGATTTACTTAGCCTAAGTTAAATAAGCATTACTAATTTTATAAAGATCAATTTAGGGCAATTTATTAGGTTTGCGTGGCTTCATAATGTATCTCAGCTCTTCCTAATAATGAACTGAGGAGAAATTAAGTTGATCTGGAAACCACTGAAGTGCTGTGTTCTGAGAACAGGTTATAAGAGAGTAGTGGCTGAAGTGAGACCTATGTCATCTTAACTCATGTGACTGTTCATAGTTTGGCTAGTTTCACTTAGTAGTTGGTAAAATTGAGTTTAAGCAAAAAGATAGCCACTGTTAGTGGAAGAATACCCCTCTCTGTCCTGGGTGTGAGGTCTTGTTTCTAAAGAGTTGCTTCAGGTTTAAATCATGCAGAGCAATCTGGGGTATTAACTGGCAGATTTTTAAAAAGTAGTATTTTTATTCTGTGCTATAGATATATGTAGCTGTGGAAGTAAATGTGGCTTATGTGGGATGCCCCATACACCAATAGAGCTGTGCTGCAGTGTATGAGGCCTGTGTCACCCTAAGCTTACACTTGAATGATGTCATTTCTGCAGACAGGCGTATGGCTATAATTTTATTCTTGTTCTCCTTAAATATGTGAGTCTGAATAAAACTTTAGGTACAGTGCTTTAAAAAGTCATATACGTATATGCTATTCAGAGTAGAAGAGAGAGAAATGGGATTCTAAAAACAGTACATTTAAAAGAACCAATGAAAGTAGGCAAAGAAACATAGAAAAGGCGAGATAAATACAAAGCACAAAACTGTTGTGGAAAAATAAATCCCAACTATATCAGTAATTAAATAGCTATAAAATTGACTGGTCTTTCCAATATTAAGATAATTTTCAGATTGAATTTTTATATTTTTAGAGTTAATCCATCAGAAAAGTTGAAAATAAAAGGATCAAGAAAGACGTGCCCAAGATAAGTATGAACAAGAAGAGTTATTACTATATTAATATTATAAAAATAAGACTTTAAGGGAAAAAACATCACTAGATGCCACTATATGATGTTAAAAGATTGAATTTACTAAGAAACGGTAACAATTCTATGTATTCACCCAATAAATTTGCTTCAAAATGTCAAATTCAAAAATTGACATAACTACAAGAAGAAAAAAACATTCATAGAGTCTTCTCAGTAACTGATTGGTTAAGCAGGCAAACATGCTAATCATATAAACACAATGAAGACATTTTAAAAGTAGACCTAATTGATATATGGAACTCTACATCCACATTCTTTTCACGTATATTTTGAACATTTACAAAAAATTGAGTGTATTCCGGGTCATAAAACATGTCTCCATGGATTTCAAATGACTGACGTTATAAAGTCCAGAGGTTTAACAGACTTTTCTTGTAACAAATCAGAGAGCAAATATTTCAGTCTTTGTTAGCCAAATTTGTGGGTCTAGTTGAGAGTAGGCCTCAACTCTGTAGTTGTTGTATAAAAGCAAATATAGATGATATATGAACAAATGGGTTTAGTTCTGTTACAATAAAATTTTATTAACAAAACAGGTGGTGGGTCAAATTTGGCCTGTTGCTGTCCTCCTATTTAGAACCTTTCATTTATGTCAGTAAAATTAATTTATTTGGCAAAGGTAACTTAAAAATTTTTTTTTGAAGTTAAACCATTTTTAAGTAACTCGGGGATCAAGAAATCAAAATTATGAAAAGAATGACACAATCACCTTTTAAATTGAAGGAAGACATTTAAAAACTAAAAAACAAAGACAGGGAAGATTAGCAGACCCAAAAGATGGGTCTTTGAAAGACTATTATGATTAGTATACCTCTGTCAAAATTTGCCATGGCAAAAGAGGTGCAAGTACACAATAGTTAGAATTAAGAAAAGAATATAGTAACAGCAGTGGCTGAGATTTTTACAATAAGTGATTATTATATAACAACTTTATGTCAATAATTTTGAATATTTGCACAAATGAATGATTTCCTAAAAACACAACTTATCAAAGCTGAGTTTAGAAGAAAGGAAGAGTCTAAATAGTCCTAAATTCATATATGTATATTTAAAATAAGTCATTTTAAAACTTTCTCAAAAGAACTCCAAGAGCAGGTGATTTGTTAGTGATTTTTACCAAGCATTATAGGTAGAAATATTTCTAATATGTGAATCCCAAAAGTAGAGAAAAGATACCAGTCCCCAGTTCCTTCCATGGAGTTAAGTATAAGTAACCTTGTTAAGTATAAAAGTGTAAGAAGTAACTTTGGAATGTGTAAAAGTATAAGAAGTAAACTTGTTAAGTAAAAAAGTATAAGTAAACTTGTTAAGTTTAAAAGTATAAATGACCCTGTTACGTATAAAAGTGTAAGTAATCTTGTTAAGTATAAAAGTATAAGTAACCTTCTTAAGTAACCTATGTGCTGTGTCAAGTTATTTGTGTTGGAACGGCTTCTCTTTTCTGTGTTGTTCTGGTTGGGGCTTGGCCAGAAGAAAAATTAGCATAAGATCTGGATGGCCATGTCAAGAAGCTGCCATTGGCACTCTCTGAAGTTTGCATGGGGCAGCAGGTGCTGTGACTGCTTGCGCGCGTGTCACCGATCATTGAGCCACAAGCCAGAAGTACTAGACCTGCTCCCACCAGATCTCCCCCTTTGACCCCTCTGACTTCCAGGCTAGGGACTTGGTAGGTGCAGTTCTGTGGTGAAGAGTACCCTACATCACATAGGATGGAGATAGTGACAGAGAAGCATTCCAGGTTTTTCCCATAGGTTTCAGTTCACCTTTGCTTTTTGCGATCACTTCACATTCAGCTCTCACTGCTGATGGCCATTCTGGACGCCTATAGCAACTGCAAGCCCAACGTCAGAGGCGAAGACAGCAGCCTTGCAGAGCTTCTTAATCAGCTCCTGCAAATGTAGAAGATATAACCGGTATAGTACATCTCTTATTGGATAACGTTCAGAGTGATCGAAGTGTGACTGATAACGTTACCAAAACATGAAAGGTCACGCAAGAAAGGAATGCTATAAGAATCTCCTCATGGATATTGCTGCAAAAATCTTAAATATCAGCAAGTCAAATCCAGCATGAGGAATCAGCTTTCTAAGAAATCTATTACAACAGAATTTCCTATTCTTATAAGGAAACCTGATCCCCAAAATGAGCAGAATGATAATACTCTATAAGGGGATACAGCCTTGCTTTTGTTGAAGAACACAACCAAGCCTCTAAAATTTACCTTGGGATGATTTCGAAGCAAACCCTAGACATATCACCTAATCAATCAAGGCAGACTGAACCAAATGATGACCAGAATGAATGTGTGGAGAACAGTTAGTAACTATTACAGCATTTCTGGTAGTTTGGCCTAGGCCTTTGACTCAAGAGTGATAGTATTGGAAATAAATGAATCTGTACATAATCAAGGGAAATTTCAGGGGGGAAGAGATGACAATCGGAAGACACACTTCCGTAGCAAAATTTGAAAGCCCTGCTATAAAGACGATTACATGTATCAAGAAATTTTCAGTATAAAACATGATTATGCATTTAAGAAGTCACAGTTCTCTGTCTATTCATCTAAAATGTATCTGGTGGAAGAGTTGCATAAAATGGTTCCGTTCAATGCAGCAAGCTTGCACATAGGGACTGTCATTTGGCTTCACTAGCACTGGCAAGATCTTCCAGAGCTCACAGACTGTGTTAAGGATACTCAGGAGATGTCTGTGCTTTTAGAGTACTGCTGCTTTAAAGTACTTCAACTCCAGGACACAGTGTTCGCTATCTGGGGAATGGACCACGTGAGACCCAGTCCCCACCACTACACAATACATCCTTGTCATGAACATGCAGGTGTACCCCCTGAATCTCAAATTAAAAATTAAATAAACAAAAAATGACTTCAAGATCTGTGACATCTTCCTACCGCTTCATTTTTTTAATCTTCTCATTTTTATTATTTTAAGTAACTTCTTTAACTTTTTTGACTCTAATATGAAAATGGCTGGTTTTTTACACATCGTATCAATCAGCATTTATTTCTCTGCCACCAGTAGACTCACCCATGACATAACAAGTTTTGTGTTTGATGTGTTTTTGACTCCACCGCTCTTCTAGTCTATTTTTGTTGTCATTGTTGTTGCTTCATTTTTATGGGCTGTTTTTGTTTATCTGTTTGCTTTTGCTTGGGTGGTTTCTTCTTTGTCTTGTTGTGTTTTACTTACACAGAGGTAAACTGACATCTTGTATGCTAAGAGCTATTTAATATACACCACAGTCACCGAGCAGCTAATGAACCATGAACATTTGTGGGATTTACCAATAACTGGAGGACTTGAGCTGTAAGTTTTAAATTTGCTTTTTAACTTTATCCATCAACAGAAAGACAAGATTAGATGAAGAAAGCATGAATGGTTCATACACTAATCAGAATAATGCCATAAACTAACATGAGTTGAAGACCAGCTGTGTTCCAGGCACTGTTCTGATTTATGTATTAGAAACTATAGATTCATAAAAAAATCTTGTGAGATGGGTGCTTTAGTTATCCCATTTTCTAGATAATAATGCAGGCACACACAAAAAAATAGTTTTTTTAAAGGTAATGAATTTAGCATTTGGCAAAGCTGAGACAGGGACCCACCTTTGGCCATTGGATTGTGGTGCTCTGGTTCCTAACTTCCAACAGCGATACCATGTCAGAATGAGTAGTTCTGTTTATGGCTCTTCTGAGATTTTAAAAAATCAAATGTAAGTAAACCGGCCGAGTGTGGTGGCTCATGCCTGTCATCTCAGCACTTTGGGAGGCAGAGGCAAGAGGATTGCCTGAGCCCTGGGACCTGCCTGGGCAACTTGGCGAGACCTCATCTCTACAATAAATCAAGAAAAGTTAGCTGGGCTTGGTGGTGCATGCCTGTGTTTCTAGCTACTTGGAAGGCTGAGGCAAAAGGATCACTTGAGCTCAGCAGGTCAAGGCTGTGGTGGCTCTGAGCGTGCCACTGCATTCCAGCCTGGGCAACAGAGTGAGACTCCTCAAAAAAAGAAAAGTACGTAAACCACTGATATAAGTGAAATTTTAATAATAATTGCATCCATGAGAGTTTTAACTCTTTCATTTCTATGTATTATGGTAAAACAAAATTAGCAGTTTTTAAAAAAGCGTATATATTTTCTTCCAAATATTATATGTTTAGCAGAAGTCTGCAGAAACTTCAAGTCCTGTTTTCAAATAAAGAATCAATATTTTAGGTTAGTTTTTTTCTTCTTTAAATTTTTGTCTTACGCTGTCATCTTTCCTGTTGATATCCTCCCATGTTAATTTTACAGTTTACATGCCAGCCAGAGGCTCTCAAGGATACCATGTTGAGAATAACAACAGAGGCAAAAATAGTTTTTGCCCTGCTTTTCCACAAAATTCTCTAGAGCTTCATTAAAATCTTAATAATGAAAATTTACTGTCTGTGATAATGTCATGTCCTTGAATCATTGCTTTAGGGTGTTGTCTATGATTTATATAACTCCGGATAAAATGAATGTAGAACAGATATTTTATGGACAATCCTAGCAGTTAAGGGGTCATTCCTGCCATGAAATCAACAGGATTTCTGAAAAGTTTGTTGTGACTCTGAGAACCTTTAACTTACAAAGGTTGCTTACAGCAATTGAGGTCCATGCAATTCTAAAATGCCTCCCTGGAGTTTAAGGTTCAAGTAGCAGCATCTGTCTTTTCACCTTTGTGTCTGCAGGATATAACACATGGTGGGTACCTAATCAATATCGAATGAATTAGTGAATGAATGAATGACATTGTACCACCTCGTTCATTTATTACACAACTCAAAATTAATATACTTTAGTACTCATGTTTAAATAAAATAGTTTATGATGATCCTTCACATTTTAAGCATTTAGTCTTTTTTGAATTAAAATTGTACTTTATTATTTTCTTTTTCATGTAGAAATTATGTCTTTTTTTTTTTTAAAGCATTAATGTTATTCGGTGTTGTTTAAAATAGGCCCAATTCAGGGACATCTTTTTTTTATAATGTTATACAGGATTTTTTTTTAAGTTCTTGCTGTTAACAAGCATTTGAGTATGACAGAAATTGTCTTTAAATAACAGCTAAAAGAGATATACTGCTTATTGTTGATTAAGTTTCCTGGACACTAGGGACAGGTAGAACATTTTTCTTAACAGAAGCCCTTTATCATTTTAATTCAGGATCTACTATAAAACTATATTTTGTGAAACCATATGACATGATTATTTCAAACTTTATTTAATTGGATTTTATATTATGCTTATAGTTTTAAAAATTATACCAAAGTTAGTAAAATTGAAAAGGCCTTCTTATATAACATCTATTCTCAAAGCTTTGCACACACAAGCTAATAAAATATCCTTTATCTGCCCTGGTGTTTAGGTCCTGTGGTTGTTTGTGAGAGTATGTAATGATCTCAGCTATATTTTCCCTAATTGTGATTTTTCAGACCCTTATAGGCTTTCCTAACCTCTAAATTCTAACCGAGAGAGGAGCTTTCATGGACCACAAAATTGTCATCTGTAGGTTTCCCAGTAACTTTTATACCTTTGTAATGACCTTTGAAACAAAGGTTGACTGTTGAATAACAATTGCTCAATTTTTTCCTAAGATGCTTGTGTCAGGTTTGCCTTCAGACCTCATCTGCCCTCACTACTACTAGGCTAACAGATTTAGGTACTCATGTTTAAATAAAATAGAATTAAGAAAATTACAGTGGAGCAAAAATGGGGTTCAGATATGACTCTTACAAGTTGTATGAATGCATGGCCTTATCAAGAAACCCAAAGCAACACAGCCTCTGAGAACTGAATATTGACCCATTCCGGATGCTTCTTTGCAAGAGTAGATATTTGGCACTAACAGGTAAAAGAGATTCTTAGGGATCTTTGTGATGATCTAAGGTGAAGATTTTCTCTTGGACTAGGGAGCCCTTTGTCATTTAAAAAAAATAGACACTTATTTTTTCCCTAAGGATAGGAATCTTATGTTTTCAAAAAGTCATTCAGAAAATAAAGAGATGATCGTAGACATTTGTCCCAAGGTAAAACATTTAAAGGTTATATCGATTTAGGTATTATAGAAGGCAGTTTATGAATGAGGCTGCTCTTCAGAAGGTAAAAATTACCAACCTGTATTTGTTGATATTATAGAATTACTATTTTAGTATGACTATGTTATCGCAGTTATAATTACAAGGAATCCTCATCTTTTAAAGATACATACTGAAATATTTACAGATGAAATGATATACTGAGATTTGCTTCAAAATAATCCTTGGAGAGTTTGTGGGGGACGTGTGTGGGTTATCGGTGAAACAAGACTAGCTGTGAGTTGATTGTTGAAACTGGGTGTGAATATCTGTATATGTTTAAAATACTCTGTAGTAAGAGTGGGAAAAACTGCCAACCCACATCCAAGCAGAAACACATTTATCTTGATCTTTTTCTGACAGTGGAGAAAACATTACGATCTAAGTCTCAAAACTCAGGAATGTACCATCAAAATCCCTATCTAATGTATCTAAATACCACTTCTCGGAAGGAAGGCGCTCTCTATGTTTGTGATTGGCTGTGTAAACTAAAGAGAGTTCACATTTGTGTTTCAAATTTAGCTTTTAAATCTGTCAGAAGGTGATCTCGCTTTCTACAGTTTTTCAGAATTTCTTGAAAAAGTATATTTACTATTAACTATGACTTGCATGATGATGTAGATTTCTGTCATAACACCTCTTAGAGTTCAACTTTCCAGGTTAAAGTGCCTAAAAGTATTAAGATTTCTCTCCTTCAGAAGTATCTCTGTTTCTTTGATGGTTTCCAGTGCACTCTTTTGAAACTTTTCCGGCTTTAACATTATTTTCCATGGAGGATTAGTGACCAGACCAAATATAGGCCCTTGTGTTTTCAGGCACATTAGCATTGGTTAATATGAAAATAGAATAACTCCTGGAGTTAGAATTGCCCTTGTTTTGCATTCTATATATTTTCCACAAGGCTTAAAATTTTATTTTAGCCTTCGTGGACAGCAACATTAGGCCATCTCTAATCTACAGTCTATCTCAGATGCTTTCTCTGAGACATAGTAATTCAGAATCCATTATCTTCTATAGAATACAATTTTCAATTATTTTCTCTATTGTTTTATCTGATACTAGTTCTCTTTAAAACTCCTCTGCCCACTCACATGGTTTAATGATATCCTCCTATTTATCCAATTTGCTTTTGTGTTTATACTAAGGAAGATGCTAGACTCTTCTATGTAACTAGAGATTTCTTAGTGCTCTCTTATGTGTACAATCATAGATATGCAGCATTTAAGCAGTTTTGTGCCAAACGCATTCACTTACTGTGCATTCATTTTTTATGAAATGATACACCAAGCATACTCAATCTATTCATGCTTTTGTTCCTTATTTTTTGCTAGCAAATTAACTGTAACATTTTCCTTCAATTCCGTGAAGTCATTTCTTAAAATTACTTTTGGTTTTTTTTTTTTTTTTTTTGAGTTGGAGTCTCACTCTGTCGCCTAGGCTGGAGTGCAGTGGCCACTCCCGGCCACCACAGCCTCGAGCTGCAGGGCTCCGGCGATCCTTCCACCTCAGCCTTCTGAGTAGCTGGAACTACAGGCATGCACTACCGCGCCCGGCTAATTTTTTTTTTATTTATTGTAGAGATGAGGTCTCACCAAGTTGCCCAGGTGGGTCTCGAACCCGCAGGCTCAGGAAATCCATTCACCTCAGCCTCCCAAGGCGCGGGATTACAGGCTGAGCCACCGAGCCCGGCTTACTTTTGCTTTTGATCCATGTTAAATATTTGAAAGAAGAAAGTAACGATAGTTTCTCCTTGGTCCACTCGCAGGCCAGCCTGCATTTCAGCTGAACAAATTTGAAATTATGGTCAAGTCCAATGGCTTCTTTCTTGCCCATGCACTGGAAATTTGTTTACGATCACCAAAGACTATAGATAGCTTTCTTGAAACCTTGGAAATTCCACGATTGAGTGACTCCTTGGCATTTTTTCAAGGGTCTTGTATTTAAGAGGTGCAGTGAAATAACAGATGTCTACACTCAGTCCCTGTGAACAGAGTATGCAACCTAGTAAGGAAGACAGACAGAAATAGGTCATTATATACATGGTGTCTAAAATTGTATGAAGAACAAAAATTGTGCCAATACTTATAATAAAGCTTCCTGTATATTTTTGGCAATAACAAAAGCATGAAACAGAAAAGCCAGAAGCTTAAAATGGAAATTTATTTTTAATTTATTTTGTGAATGCCAAATAAAAACTCATTTGATTTCAATTTTCAGCAGAAATTTATATTTACTTTTACTGTTTGGTTTGTGTAGATTATCACACCCTCCTTATGCTTGTAAACTAGGGGACAGAGAGCTAGTGGTTAAGGACAATTGGCTCAGGGAGTCAGAATATGCTGGACTGAACAGGCCCCTTCAGCCTTTTCTAACTTCTAGGAATGTGCCACCCATACATATAACATAGGCTGAACTGATTCTGAGTCTACGTTTTCTTATCTAGCCTCTTCTATGGTAACATGATAGGCCTAAAGCTCATATGCCTTGTCCTTTGTGTGTTGGTCGTGGAATCCGACCAAATCCAAGCTCCTCATTTTATAGAAAAGGAAACTTAGTGACTTGCCCCAGGTCACACAAACAGTTGGTAGGATTAGAACATAATTCAAGAGAAGGAAAAGATATGCCTGGTATTCATTCGTGATAACTTGGGGGTAAACACTGGCCATGTAAGAAGGCAGCAAGTATGCATAGGAAGGTACACGTGAAATGTTTTTTCTCCTACTTGAGTTGTTACGTATGCCTAATCCCTTTTTTCCTTGTAGATACCACCAGAAGGTAGGGCCTAAAAATTAGTGCTAAAAATTAAAGCTAGATACCAGAATCTGTCACCATTTTTCATTAAGGCAGATCTCGATATGTTAATACCCTGTAACATGATCACCAGCTCAGTTAATCCTTGGAGTCCTATCCTAGTTCAGTCACTGCTCTTGACTTGGTCATGGACTTGTGCCTTGTCTATATGCCAGCAAAAAATACCAGGCGCATGTTTGGTTTTTCCTCTCATCTCTCCAGCTACCCTTTCCTCTCCCTTTTAGGGTGAAAAATCTCAGCTGTACTTAAATTGACTGCTGACGTCTTTTGGTTTAGAAATGACCTCCAGAAAAATCACAATAGTGAGCTGTGCCTATATAAATAAGTGGACTGTGATTTTTGTACTGAAGCCAATTCTAAACTTAGATCCTTACAGAATGAAACCATGAGCTGGCTACCAGCTGACCCTAATGCACATAGAATGTTTATTCCTGAGGAAGAAGGAGGAAGGCTAACTAGTCACTGACCATTGCTGAGCTTTCAGGCTGCAGTGTTCTGTCTGCAGGCATTATCAATGGGCAGTTTTACATTTGATTCATTTGTAGGTCATTTAAATAGGCCCTCCTCTTTTAAAGAGAGGCTCGTTTCTATGCTGTTTCGACGAGGAAAAGCCGTTTCCCCCATTTCTTACTTTCTGGATCACACAAACAGTTAAAGACTTCCGGCTGCAGCAATTCTTCCCTTTAAAAATAGAAAATGCTACAGCTTTTCTGTCCCATCCCCCACACTGCACCTACCAACCCTGTTCCAAGTGTTTCTGAATAGAGTTCAATGTGGAAGTCATTCTCCAGTGAGCACACAGCAACCTCTGTGAAAGTCTGAAGGGAAGAAAAACACAGCTAGAAATCCAGGCGCTGATATTTCTTCTGGCTAGGGCACCTGCACTTATGACACTCGGTTGTCACAGACCAAAAACGTCAGCCAAACTATGTCCGCAGATATTGCTGTTGAAAGGAGCTGCATTAAGCAGGCCCTCACGAAAAGAAGGCTAGCCAGTGTAGAGGAATGTTCTTCTAAACGAAAAGCTAGCTGGGGTATTCTGACCAGTCAAGGTTAGTATAGCGGCCATTTCAAATCTGTTGGTGTCCTGAAATAAACTATCTTGACCTGTTTTTGGCAAATACTAACTTTAAACTGTGGGTGCTTTCCAGAATGTGGATGGAACTATAAATGTATGGCATGGCAAAGGACTGCGCTGTATTCTCACCTTTTCGTGTATGGAAAGTGCATCTGCTGACTTATTTTTATGACTGTATATTAAACAAGATGGCAAGCTCTTACTTAGACTCTGGGTTGTTTACCTTTCTATTTCAGCAGGTGTTTTTAGGTTGGTATGGAAACATGGAAAGATGCTATTAAGCAGGAAAAAACTGTTTGCAGGCAATATGGAAATTTTAAATCATGTAAATTAGACCATCAATTAGGAGAGCAATTTAGGCAAGAACATGAATAGAGCAACTTCCTTAAAGTACTCTGACATAACATCGTTAATTTTAATAATAGAAAGATATAAAGGGGAACGAGTGCAGGATCAAAAAGGAGCAAAGTGAGGGAATTATTTTTAAAAAGAATAATCCATACATTAGCATAAATGTTAGTAGCACACCAGTATGGTTGATGATATACTTAAATGTTGGACATGCAGATTCAGAGATAAAAATGTCCCCGTGCCTCTCTCCAAATAGTGAGTTATATTTACCATGAAATGGTTGGAGTTTGAAGAATACTATTTATACATGATTATAATTTTTAAAAAACACACAAGGCATATTTTTAAGTAGAATAAAGTACTGTCTTTTTTTTAGATTAGAAAATATAATTTATTTAGAAAGTGAGAAAGAGAGAGAGAGAGAGAGGATTCACAAGGATTCACCTCTCCAAAGTAGGAGAGAGGGCTGAATACTGTCTTTTAAAAAAAAAAAAAAAAGATTGAGAAAACAACTGGATTATTTCTCCCCACCCGAAAACACATTTCTTTTGAATATCTTTTTTACAATGTTATTAACAACAAAATTGAGAAAGATACTGGCTTGGATTAAAAAGACGGCAATACAACAAGTGTTTGTTGAGTGCTAGCTATTTGCCAGGACTGGATTAGAGGCTAGGGGCAGGAATAAGTTGTTTCATCATCCTCATGATCCCTAAAGTCCTGGAGTAATGTCAACAGTTGTTGACATTACTCCAGTAGAAAGAAAGAGAATCCTATCATTTCCTAAATGAAGAATAAGTTATCTAACTATGCCCTAGACCACAGGTATCAGCAACACAATAGAGCTGGGGCAATGGTAAAAATAAAAAAAAAAAAGTAAATTAATTTACATGGATGAATCTCATATCTTCATTGCAGATAGAGACTTTAGAAGAAATTGAAAATAAGTTATAAAATTGTGCTTAAAATCTAATTTTGTGTGAAGATGATGCGTTTGTGTACAATCTTCATTGATATAGTTTAAATGTTTTGAAAATGTAATAAAGGAAAAATGCCCGACGCTTTGATTTAAAAAAAAAAAAAAAGACAAGTCTTAGCAAACTTTCATTAGATTTAGCTTCAAATTTTCCCAGCATTGTTAATGAGAATGGAAACAGGACCAGATTTGTTGGAGATAAGATGATATGTATTAAATTTTTAGGAATTTTCCCTAAGCAGTAATTAGACACATCCACAAAGATTAGTAATAACATTGATTTCCCAAAACCAAAAGCCACTTAAATACCATTTAATAGATGATTAACAAAATAAATAACAGTATAACTGTACAATGAAATACTTATATATAATAAAGTAATCACTTAAAATGTTTTGGAACTATATTTTTTCTATAAGACAATGACCATATCGTTAAATGAAAACAAATAGGTTAAAAGCAGTATGAGTATTATGATTATATCTTGATTAAAAAATGTGTGGGTTCAGAAAAAAAGTTGAGAAAGATATACATCAAAATATTTATAGTGGTTATATTTAGAAATAAGCATTATGATTCTTGTGTATTTTAAAATTTATTTAATGTATCACTTTTATAATCAATAAGACAATACAGCTATTGGTATTTTACTACTATTTTGCTACTACATATTATCATATGAAATGTAGAGAACAGGATTCCACAGCACTTTTTTCATTTTTAGGAGGTAACTCTTACTTAGTTAGCCAGTTCATTATATTTATTATGGACCTGTTATAGGTTAATAGTCCACCAAGTACACTATCAGTTCTGGGGTTGAAAGAGAATAATGTATCCTAAAACTTCATTTGGACATTCAAAAGAATTGAATTTGCTTCCTGGCTTTCTCAGTTATTGTTTTAACTTGAGGCAAGTCATTTAATTCCCCTAAATATCAATATGACGTAAACAATAATATTGGCTTCTTCCAGACACTTCTCACAGTGCGGCAGACACTTCTCAAGGGCCCTGTTTAGCCCTGACAACAAGTAGAAAATGGGGGTATGATTGCCCTTGTTGTATAAATGAAGAGACTGAGATGTAGCAATTTAGAGTAATTTAGAGTTGCAATAGTGAATATGTGATAGAGTTAGCTGTTCGACCCAGACAGGCCTCCTTCCACAGCCCTCGCTTTTAATCCTGCTACTTGGCTCTTAGAGAGGTTCTCATGAGGTTAGGTGTGATCATGCATGAGAAACAGAAAAGGCCCGCTGTGGAAGAGCGGTGAGGGAGACTCCAATTTAAGAAAATCTGAGAGTCTGCAGACTCCATGCTCGCAAGCCAGGAAGGCCACGTGTGGTAAGTGCTTGGACATAGAGAAACTGAGGATTACATAACAAGGGAGGGGGCATTTCTGTTGGAAACATCATAGGATTTCTCAAGGAGGAAACTTTTGAGCTGAGCTTTGCAACATTATGGGCAGGATGGAGATGAGGGAGAAAATGTCCTGTGGGAGAAAAAAATCTTTCTCCAAAAAAGTTGATATAGTCAAAACATGATGGACCTGTTCAGTTTCCAGTTTAAATCTGACCTCAAGCTCCCATGCCACCAGCTTGCCTGGGAATTTCATCTTTTTAAAAAAAAATTAAATTATTATTATTATTTTTTAAACATATTTTTAATTTTAAAATTGTGGGGTACAGCTAAGGTTTAGGTATACAAATATGCATTGTTCAGGCACCCTTGTCGATAAGGGGTGTCCCCCCATCCCCAGACAGATATTGACTACCATTAATCCCACAACCCTTGCCCTCCCTGTCCCCCTCCCATAGATTCCCACCACTGTCGATCCTTTTCTTATAGTATTACGATAGAAGTTCAAGGTCCACTTATGAGTGAGAACATGTGATACTCAGATCTTTGTTGCTGTGAAAGATCACTCAGTATTATAGACTCTAGTTCCATCCAGGTTGCTGTGAAATTCATGATTTTGTTCTTTTTTATGACTGCGTAGTATTCCATCGTGTATATGTACCACATTTTTAAAATCCAGTCCTCTTTTGATGGACAGCATGGTTGGTTCCAGGTTCTTGCTATTGTGAACAATGCTGAGATAAACATACGTGTGCAGGTATCTTTTTTATAGAGTGATTTGAGTTCTTCAGGGCATATTCCACAAAGCCAAAGAAACCATCAAGAGAGCAGAGAGACAGTCCACAGACTGGGAAAAAGTATTTGCCAACTCCATGTCTGACAAAGGCCTAACATCTTGGATCTACAAGGAACTCAAACGTGCTGAAAAGAAAAAAACAAACAACCCCATTACGAAGTGGGCAAAAGATATGAACAGACACTTCACAAAAGAAGACATATGAACGGCCAACAGACATATGAAGAAATGTTCAACCTCACTAATCATCAAGGAGATGCAAATTAAAACTACACTGAGATACCACCTAACTCCACTCAGAATGGCCATTATCAAGAACTCAAAAAACAACAGATGCTGGAGAAGATGTGGTGAAAAGGGAACACTTCTACACTGTTGTTGGGAGTGTAAACTAGTGCAACCTCTGTGCAAAGCAGTGTGGCGATTCCTAAAAGCTCTAAATATCTACCTCCCATATGACCCCACAATCTTCCTACGGGGAATTTCATCTTTTTAATGTTTTCTCCCCTCCTCTCCCTGAGAGATTATGCAAAGTTTGTTGCTGAGCGCTGGTGCATTAGAGGACACAACGGGTCTCCATTCCACAGACTTCCTGCTGATCAACCCACTTATCAGGCCCATTTAATCCTTGGAAGAAGAGTTCAGCAAATCTGTTCCCTCCATGCCACATTTAAGGCATGTAACTTTCCTGACTATAAGGACACAAGAGCTCAAGACCCATCTGGTTCCTAGAGAAGTTTTTGCCTTTCAGGGGTACGGACATAACATGGACCTGGGTTTCAGCTATCGCTCAGAACCAGTATGAAAAACATCTATCTCTGCTGTACACACTCCCTCTCCTCTCTCTCTCTCCCCCTCTGTCCTCTCTCTTCTCTCTCCTTTCCCCCTTCTCTCCTCTCCTGTCCTCTTCCTTCCCCTGCCCTCCCCTTCATCCCCCTTCTCCTCTCATCTCCTCCTCTCCCCTCCCCTTGCCTTCCATCCCCTCTCCTTTTGCCCCTCCCTCTTGCTCTGCTTTTGCCTTTCCTCTCTCCCATTTATTGATTCTTTCTGTTTTCCTCCTCCTTCTCACCATACTAATGAACCCCACCCCCCCCAACCAGGAACTTACCTCTTCAAGGTAAGAGGTACCATCTTCAAGCTACTTCTGCTGTTTAGACTTCATATGCTTCATATGCTACTTAGGCTTGTCTAAGGAAAGAGGTACCTTTTTTACATTTTTCAAAAGGCACTCTCTGGGCTGGCTTGTGGAAGTTTAATTCAGGGGATATATACAGGCAAAAACGCTGGGATAGAAATGTGCCAGGCAAACCATTTAGGAGGTTATCGTCCAGACTGAATTCAGTGGAAGCAAGCCCTACATTCAGTTCATCTTTGTGTAACCCCAGTATCGAGAAGGGCAAAAGTAGCCTAGTGGATCCTAAACACATGAAATACTGAATAGGTATGAGGTACAAGCTTATTGCTTAACAAAACATTCTCAGGACTCATGGATGGGGAAGGAGGAAGGCGGCTTGGCACAGCTTAAGAACCAATGAATTTAGGACTTAGAGCACCCATGCTCTAAAGTGCCTCTCCAACCCATGGAACGTTGAACACTTCTTCATCATGCAGCAAACATTTATTGATGTGCTAGCTAGTGGGAATAGGGCAATGAATCAAATCAACTGAGTCCCACTTTCCAAGATTTTACATTCTAATGATAACAAGTGCTAAGAAGAAAAGTAGAGCCAGGAGAGAAGAAAAAGAATGCATGGTGGGGGAAGACAGGGAGGACTTTTTAATATGAGGGGCGGCCCCCGAAAAAACAGAGTTATCTTTTGGAGGGTGGGCTGCTTCCCCTGCTAGGTAAGTGTTCTAGGAACCCATCCACATCAGTATACTAGCTAGCATTGTTGTGAGAGGCTGTGTTCAGCTCCAGTGACTTTTTTGGAGATTCTTTCAACATTGGTCCATTTCAAAATGAGTGATTGACAAGTGCACCTGCCCATACCACACTGAGTGTTCAGCAGTTTTGGACCAAAAAGGCATTGCCCCCACGCCCAGTCCTCCCTATTCACCTGATCTCACCCTGAGCAACTTTTGTTGTTTGTTTCCCTGGATTAAAAAAGCCCTCAAAGGGAAATGTTTTGCCAACGTGGAAGAGGAGAAACAAAAACCGGCAGAAGCACTAAAAGGCATCAAAATGGATGGGTTAAAAAACTGTTTTGAACAGTGGGAAAAGGGTCTTGATATGTGTATTGCATCAAACGGAGAGTACTTTGAAAGTGACTGAAGTTTAACGTGTAAGAATACACAGTTTTTATAAATATATTCTGGGTTTTGGGGGGGTCCCCCTTGTGTAAGGCGGTCAAGGAAGGTGTCTCTGAAATGGTGATACCTCAGGGAGCACGCACATCAGAGAGCCGCCATTTGTGTGTCTCAGAAAAGGACACGGCAGGCAGAACAAACAGAAATCTATAGGGTGTGCTTTGAGAAAAAGCAAGGAGGCCAGTATGACTGGAGGGAAATGATGAGTATGGAGGAGAGTGGTAGATCAGAGAGGAGCCCGGAGAACCCGGGGACCAGGACAAAGACTTGAGATTTTACTCTAGGTGAGAAGAAAAGCCACTGGAGTCTTCCTGACTTTAAAAGGATGGCTTTGCCTCCCGTATTTAGTACAGACTCTTGGAGGGGCATGAATGGAAAGACGCGGACCAGTCAGGAGACATTCATAATAAGTCAGATGAGAATAATGGTGGCTTGGACTCGGACGTAACAGAGAAGGTTGAGATACAGCCGAAGCATGGATGATCTGGGCATGGTAGAGGCAAAAGGCCTTCCTGCTGTTGGCCTGTGGAGTGTAAGACATGGAGAGAAATCATGGATTATGCAAAAGTTTTTGACCTCGAAGCACCTGGCTGAGTGGAGTTTGCTGAAAGGGAGGAGCACCTAGGAATATCAGATCAGTTCAGTTTGGGACATGTTAAATTGCATTGCTTATTTAGATATCCAGATGGAGAAGTCGAATAGCCAGCTGGAAATAAGTCTTGAACGTAGATGAGAGGACTGGTCTGGAAATATGAAATTGGGGTAAACAGCACGTGGTTAATATTTATATCCATGACACTAGGAAAGAACTCCTCAAGAGTGAGGGTGAATGGATGCATACATTGAGCTTGGGATGATGAGGATTCGGGGGGGGGCAGGGAACTAAAAAAAGCTAAACAACAACAACAAAAAAAACAGGGCCAATTATAATTGCCTCCTTTCAAAGAAGCCCGTGAAACAGTCAAAATCTAGAAAGTTTCTTTGAAAATCATCATGCTTAAATTTGAGAACGTGTTATTTTCAGGTGACAGGGGGAACGGTAACACTGTTTAGACCAATAGAAAAGCATAAAAGGAATAAAACCAACATTAAAAGCTGGCTTTGAGAGAAAGATGATGCATTTGCTATTATTATTATTTATTTATTATTTTATTATTAGCAGAAATGTATTGAGATGCTGGAGAAATATCTAGGTGATTGCCCTTAAGTAAATTTTTTTTTTTTTTTTTTTGAGTTGGAGTCTCATTCCGTTGCCCAGACTGGAGTGCAGTGGCCGCTCCCGGCCACTGCAACCTCGACCTGCTGGGCTCCAGCGATCCTTCTGCCTCAGCCTTCCAAGTAGCTGGAACTACAGGCATGCGCTACCATGCCCGGCTCATTTTTTGATTTATTGTAGAGATGAGGTCTCGCCAAGTTGCCCAGGTGGGTCTCTAACCCGCGGGCTCAGGCAATCCACTCACCTCAGCCTCCCAAGGCACGGGATTACAGGCTGAGCCATCGAGCCTGGCTCATAAGTAAATTTTAAAATGTGGCACTGCAGTTTGTGGGAAAGATCAGGGTAAGGAGTTATAGATGGTAGAATACTCCATATGAATGGCATGATTGTCACTACATTCTGAAAAGTTTGGTCATTCTCTATCTATTTCTATTTCCTCCAGATATGCAGACAGGAGCAGTAAGATGAGAGAAAGCTTCATTACTTTTAATAATTATCCTTTCTTCTGTTTAGAAGATGTAGTTAAAAGCTGATGGGGAAGATATATGGAAGTCGTTGTTTAAAATGAAATTTGGGTTGCATTTGTGATGTTTCAAATGCATTTAGTACTATGCTAAATCCTTTGCATTCACTACAATCCAGTGAGGTAGGCAGAATTATCCTCATCTTTATAGTTGAAAAAAACGAGTTTCAAGATGCTAACTGCCAGAGGACACGTAACTAATAAATATCTATGCGGGAATGTGAGTTCAGGTGTCTCTGATGATCAAGTCCACCCTGCTCTGCCCATGTCATCAAAAATCGATAGTGGTTAATTGGGATGATTGGATAATCTCCCTCAAAAGCAGCACTAGGTTCTGAAAAGAGTCTTAAAACTCTTTTCTCTCTTGATTTTGGTTGTTGATCGGGGAAACCACTATCTTTGCTTTGTTCAAAATGTAGGGTTTTCTTCTTGAGATAAACCGTAGCAGTCTTTTCACTTACCTGTTATTTTTTTTGTCCTGCTCTATACACTGTCTTCTTACGAGCTAATGAAGGGCTCATGGGCAGTGAACAAGCAGTAGAGGAAGTTACATGTCCATGAAACTTAGTATATATGCCTGCGATTCATGAAGTGTAGCTAAATATCGTGTTTTTTTGTTTTTTTTTTTTTGAGTTGGAGTCTCACTCTGTCGCCCAGACTGGAGTGCAGTGGCCGCTCCCGGCCACCGCAGCCTCGACCTGCTGGGCTCCGGCGATCCTTCCGCCTCAGCCTTCCGAGTAGCTGGAACTA
>CAUYQG010051544.1:0-17463 GCA_963574415.1 Tarsius wallacei | reverse complement strand
GGCCGGGCTCGGTGGCTCAGCCTGTAATCCCGCGCCTTGGGAGGCTGAGGTGAGTGGATTGCCTGAGCCCGCGGGTTCGAGACCCGCCTGGGCAGGTGAAACCTCATCTCTACAATAAATAAAAAAATCAGCCGGGCGTGGTAGCGCACGCCTGTAGTTCCGGCTACTTGGAAGGCTGAGGCGGAAGGATCGCTGGAGCCCAGCAAGTCGAGGCTGCGGTGGCCGGGAGTGGCCACTGCACTCCAGTCTGGGCAACCGAGTGAGACTCCAACTAAAAAAAAAAAAAAAGAATAGATTTTATAAGCCAGGCACGGTGGCTCTCGCCTGTCATCCCAGCACTTTGGGAGGTGCAGGTGAGATGATTGCCTGAGCTCACGAGTTTGAGACCAGTCTGGTCAACTCAGTCTCGAAATGGCATGCCTGTAGTCCCAACTATTTGGAAGACTGAGACGTAAGGATCACCTGAGCCCAGAAGGTCAAGGCTGTGGTGGCTGTGAATGTACCACTGTACTCTAGCCTGGGTGACAGAATAAAACTGACTCAAAAAAAAATAGATTTTATAAACTACTTAGACTAAAATAGAAAGAGAGCAATAGACTGTCATCCTTGTACGTCCCTCTGAGGGCCTCGTGTTTTAGGGGGGATCCATCCTTATGCTGGGCTGGGTGAAAACCTCAGTGGGATTGAAAGCCTTAGAACTGGGAAGGTTTGTGAGGGGCACCATTCCCAGAGTTGTCCTGTGATGCCCCTTGAGCACGTGACTGCTCGTGCTCAGAGTGAGTAAGGGAGAGGGCTCAAGTTACCTGAGGAAGCCCCTTGTTTGGCAGCCAGGGAAGGGGACATTGCAGGGCTTGATCTAATGGGGCTGTAGTGGTGACTGGAATCTCCTCTCACGCTGAGGCAGTTGAACTTTGGTCCTGGCCTCTGCCAGGTCTTTTTTGTCAACCAGCTCTTGGCGGAAGAGTGAGCCCTATCTCCTGCCACCCCACACTCTGTCCTCAAATCACCAGCATGATGGGAAACAAGGGGCCGCGGGGGCCAGGGGGCTGCCCCTCTCTTCTGGAGATGGTTCCCAGGAATGGAACCACCTTCCATTCTCCTTCTTCCTTCCTTGCTCCCGTGCTTTTGTCTTTGAAACTGCATCACAGCTTTCATCCGAGGTCCTGGGCCATGGAGGTAGGTTACTCTGCACCACAGCACAGGGACTGAGAGAGAGTCTGAGGGTGGACTTCCGCTGCTGCCTTCTCCCCACAGCCTATCAGAGGTTGAGGCACTTTCATCTCTTACTTCTCAGGGTCCTGTTCCAAGGATGGGGGTTCTTCACATGGAAACTGTTTTCCATTTCTGCCTGGATACCCTGCCCTGGTTTAACACATTTTGGTTTTTGACCTGATAGAAAGAAACATTTAGATCAACCTCAGTGGGATGTGAGGACTCCCGGGTCCCCATGGTCTGTGTCTCGGTGGGATGATGCCTTTATGGGAGTGACCACCGTCCAGCACAGCACCTATTCTCACACTCTCCTGGAGCATGAGCAGGATTCAGCTCCATCTGCATTTGAGACTGAAGGGACAGGAAGGCCTCGCTGAGGCGCCTCTAGTGATGGAAGTGGGCTGGAGCCTGGCCGCTTTGCTTCCTCCCCAGAATGTTACAAATGAGGATAAATTTTAAAAAGAACATCTCTTCAGATCTCACTGCTTCCTCTTCTATGCTAATAAAATTCCTAGAAACGAATGTAATTTAACACAATCCCCCAAAGTCTTGGGGTTCTAGAATCCTCAGTGTTTTCTGCTAGAGAGGGAAAGATACAATGGCCTTGATGGGAATCACATCTTGATCGTCCGTGACATTGGAAGTCAAGTTGGTGAGGAATTGCCATGGGCCCAGCTGCGGCCAGAGTTCATGGGTTCAAGCACAGTTGCTTTAGAGGGAGATAGGACAAAGACACAAATACCCACAGGAAAGGGCAGTGGGGAGTGAGTGCAGGTACGATGGGCTCTGAGGACAGGGGGCTCTGGTGCAGCCACAGAGGAAAATGTCAGATTTATAGGCGTCAGCTTAGTGTAATCTTTTTTAGATTATGAAAAAGGGGTATGTTCCTTATACAAAGCCAGTGGCTATAACTCAGCAGTGAGGTCTCCTGTGTCCCCGTGCTCAGAGGGTCATCTTACTGGTAGATCCATTTCTCTGATTTGCATGCACGTGGGTTTACCTGTGGAGCCATTGGGGAAGAATGCTCTATCTTGGGATCAACTGGGTCCCAGAGCTTCAGCCATTCCACCCTCAAAGCAGGTCTTCAGTAACAATGCTCAGTAGTGGATGGTGAGCAAGAGTAGCTCGTGGGGGTTGGAGGGGACCTGTCTGTGGCATGGTGAGGACTGCGGGTACTAGCCATCTCTGACGTCTGGTTCCCACTGTCAGATGCCAACTCACAGCTGCTGGATTTTAGGGCCCCTGCGGCCCTCACCTCCCCCTGTGCTCATGGGAGCTCACACCCTCTCCTTGGCAGAGATGACCCTGGAGCTCCACATCTGCTCGGAGCCTCTGGTCTTTGGCAGGGTCTGTGCCCCACACTTGGAGAACCAAACCTGTAGCACATGAGAGACTCTTCCTGGGTGGCCCCCCCACGTCAGCACCCCATGTCATCTCAGCCCACTCCAGTGGGGCTCCTCCTGCCAGCCCGGGGCTCTGCACCTCCTTGAACACTCACCTGCTGTTCTGCCATGGGGTGGATCCTCTTACAGGGATGGTTGATATGGTTGACATGGTTGATGGTTGATGGCTGGAGTAAAAATATCATAGTCGTTAACCGTACATTTTCAAGGCCACTTTCTGGAGTGACGGGAGCAATAGGGCTGATGAGAAAGCCGCTGCCGAGGCTATGGAGTCACCACATTTCAGAACTGGGGGGCTTAGCGGGTTTTTACCCAGCCCTCTTTATAAACCCAGAAGTGACTGCCTCATGCTCTGTTGCCCACGTTACTGCGTGCCTACCGGGCTCTGGGGCCATCCCCACCCTATTCAGGAAGGAGCTGCCACTACCACACGAGGAGCCGGGTGTGGACAGGCCTGGAGGAGCCGGGAAGGCCTGATGGAGGAGGGGCCAGGAGCACAGAGCTGACCAGGAGCCTTGGAGGCCACTAATGCAGGACTCAAGTAGTGCTGGTGAAAGGCTGTTGTGGGCCAGCGCTGGGGCTGATGGGTTGGGTGGGGGCCATTGTGACCACCACAGAGGTGTTCACACTGGCCTGACACACTGCCTTGGGACCCACCCACAGAGCCACAGAACCACAGAGCAGCTGAAACACTGCCCTGGGAAGGTTTCCAGGCCTCGTGGGACTGGCAGGTCTGTCCACCGCCCTCCTGTTTCTCCAGGGAGCTCATGACTTAGCTGGCACAGAACCTTTGTGTGTAACGTGTCATGCACATGCACGACTTTACAGCTTCTAGCTTTGTCTATTTAGATGTCTGAGAGCCAAGGAAAAGTTTCCAGAAAAAGAGAGACGATCTAGATTAACGGAGAGCAAACAAACAAAAAATGTACACCAAATTAAGAACCACCCCCCCAAAAAAAGTCTACCCATCCTGGGTTACCTTTGAGCCTCAGCCTGGGCTGCTGCTTCTGACTGGCTTCTTATCACTTGTTTTGGTTTCTTTTTTAAAAAATCTTATTTGTTTCAGTTCCTTCAGAATCTGCTTTGAGTTGGGCCTGACGTGGGCTCCACCAAGGGTGTCAGTTGTGTTGCAGGATGGCCCTGAGGACGAGGTGCTTGCCGCACAGGCCATGTGTCTGCAGACCCGGGGACCTGAGCAGTGGGCATTGTGAACCGCAGTCTCTGTGGCCTTCCCTCCCTCTGCTGGGCAGAGGTCTGCTCGGTGAACAGTGGGGCAGGGGCTCCCGGGAGGCAGAGGCTGTGTGTGAAGGCCTTGGGGGGAGGGTGTGCATTGGAGGAGGAAGAGCATGAAGGAGATGCCCTGCACGTTGGGTCCAGGCAGGCCTTGGATGTTAGGGCCTCAGGTGGTTCTCTGGGTGCTTGGGCCTCTTCCTACGGTGCCTGCCCAGTAAAGGCCCAGAAAAGCCCTGTCTCCTATCCTTTGTCTGTTTCATGCCAGTAAAGAATGAGGGTTGCAGCTGGGATTTGGGATGGCAGCTCAGTAGATGAACTACTTAGTTGTTTCACACCTGCCCCCTCCTCCCCAGGTGTGCCCACGTGTAGCCGTGCACACTTATCTCCTACTTGGATGTCTTAGAATAGTGGAAAGGAGCATGTTTTGGAGACAGGCCAGGCTTTGGGTCTGGCCGTACCGGCCATTATCTGGCCACGGGTGTGTTCCTGACGTTTTGCAAGTCATGGTTTTCTCCTTTGTAAAAGTGGGAGTAGGAATAGGGGCGTTACGGGAAGTGAAAAGGACTGGAGGTAACATATGAGAAGCACAGGTTAAAGATGGGGCCCCACGGGTGGCAGCTCTCGGCGTGATCATGGGTAACACCGCCTGGGAACCTGGGAAAATCATCGCGCTGTGTCGGTATTTACTGTGCTGGAGAGCTCAGAGAGAGGAGGGAATTCTGTAAAGCCATGGAAAAATTAGCGTGTGAGAATACTTTGTTATTTGTGAAAAATTGCCACTAGAAAATGGTAATATTCTTGTTTTTAACATATGCCATATAATACACGTGCCAGATGGATATTATTATAGTTTTATTTGGATACAATATTAAACCATTCTTGGTTTTGTAGCAGTCATCAGCTCTGTTTTAAGAAAATTAGGCAAGAATACTCTTGGATTCTAAACATTTTTTAGTTGCTCTGGAGAAGCTCCAGATAACGAATCCTTTTCGCATGGTCCATCAGATTGGAAAAATGTATTTTTTTTGGCAAGATAATTCATTTTTAAATGGACCATTTTCATATGATACTAGGTCACAACACCTGTCAAATCCTTATGTGATTGTGCATTTGCATCCAAGCCTAGTGTGCAGGTGAAGGAGTCATGTCAAAGCCCTTCCCACAGGCGAGAAGACAGCCCAGGGACCTATAGAATATTGATGATGGAGACTGGGTGTAGCTGGATTCCTGGACGTTAGGCCATGTCTACCCCAGCCACAGCAATGCCTAGAGACGGAAGGGAGTCGGGCAGGTACCTGCAGACCCAGTACAGAGCAAGCAGCTCTCTGGTCTTCCAGCCAGCAAGGAGGCAGTGAACTCCTTCCACATTTACTGCATTTCCACAACAAAATGCAAAGCCTCCATAAATGTCTCTTAGGAGTGATGGGGTGAGAAGCAGATCCAGTCTGGCTCCTTGCGGGAGAACTGGATCCATTTTTATTTCGAAAAGGATAAGCAAAAAGAGGCACTGAGATGGTGACAAGCGGTACCTGATGCTCTGAGGAGACCAAAGGGAAGCGGAGGCAGAACTAAAAAGATCAGCACGAGTGTGTATGTGTGTGTGTGCTGAAGGGGGGATCCCTGTGGACCCAGAGTAAGGAGGAGTCCCCTGATCTCCATAGTCCTGCTCTGGTGTTCAGCCTAGGAAGCAGTTTGGGAATTTTGAAAGTGTCACGTGTTTTCACGTGAAAGGGTGGCTGATGCCTTGAAGTGAAGGAATTCCTGTTTTAAGTGTTGGGCACGGCATGGAGAGGGGGTTCCTTGTGGATTTAGCTGCTTGGCACAGAATGACGTCTGTACCTTAACCTAGACTGTCTGTGAGCTGACAGGGCTGCCTCCCATGGGTTGGGTAGGCACAGAGGCTGAGTTGAGGAGAATGCGTGGCTGAGGCCCTCGGGCTGGGGCTGAGCCAGTGTCTGTCAGAGAAAATGTCTTTTCTCTTGGTGATGGGTGGTCACAACTACTAGTAGTAGGTGGCTGATATTTGAAATGAAATATGTTCTTTCTTAATTTTAGAGCAAATAACGACACAAATAACTTAGCAGTCAAGTTGGCGTATTGACTGGCTGGGTGAAATATACATAACATTTGCAACCCTGGTAATAAATAATGTGAAACACTGCTTCTGCTTTGGCCTTTTTCCTGAGGATGCTGAGGGTCTTTCTGACATGGTTTTGCACCAGTCCTCTGAAATGGTGCAGGCTGGGCATATGCTGACAACAGGTGGTTTTCCAAGGTCCAGATTCTAGAGCTAATTGCGATGCATGTCTCGTTCAGATCATTTCTAATTGTCAGCCGTGATTAAAGCTGAGACAGGAAGCAAAATAGAGGCTTTTTCCTGGTGCCTTTTCTAGCAGAGTTCTGTCATCTGCCATTTCCACGTGACAAACAGAGTTAGAAGGTTAGCCTGTCTCTGGCTGGAGCTGTGTGCCTGTGTCTCGCCCCCCTCCAAGGTCTTTCTGCGGGAACTGGGATGCACTGTGGGATCCTGGGCGGAGCCTCACAGCCACTGCCATGGCCAGGACTAGAGAGGCCTCGAGATATCCTGACTCAGCCTTTAGCAGATTTCCAGCATGGTCACATCTTTAGTGTTTCCCGCCCTGTCCTCAGAGCTGTTAACCTCTTTGTGTCCAGGACATGGTGGCCTCTCACAGTGAAGCTCTCCTTCCAGGGGTAAGGGAGCAGAGCCTTGGGGGTCAGTGTGTGAGGATCTCAGAGATCTGATAACAACGAGACTTTCTCAAGGTCACTGGTTTTGTGGGGACTGATCTCCACCCCTCTTTCCCGCTCCCGCCTCTCTTCCTCCTGGGCCAGGCGTCTCAGAGCATTCACTGCCACTTTCTGTTCTGCTGTCTGCCTTCTTCCCATCACACTGCCTGGCCCAGACATGTGTCCAGTGAAGAAATAACTCAAGAGGGAGTGGGTGGGGGGAGGCAAAACATTCAGTCCGAGTGCTGGGTTAGCTTATGGGCAAAGCAGTCAACGAAGGTGCTCGTCGAAATGGGATTAAGAAGTGAATTGCTGTTTTTCGTGAGACTGTGTTTGTACTTCGGAAGAACAGAGTCTGCTTAGAGTGGAGGCTCCTGAGGCTGGGTGTCCAGTCTGCCCGTTCTGAGTGATGGCATCTGCAGTCAGCATGCACAGGGCTGGGCAGGCCAGGAGCCCACTTGCTGAGGTTTGTGCCTGGGCCACCCCTCGAGAGGAAGGAGACTCCATCAAGGGGCCACCCTATAAATGCTGTGTCTTCTTGGGAAGGTTTGTGAATGAGTGAGACGGCTTCCTCCTGTGAACTCCCAGCATCCTGTCTGCTACACTCTGTGCTGCTTTAGTTCTGGATGGGTATTTCTTTTTGCACCCTCTGCACATCCTCATTTAATGAGATTGATGCTTCAGCTGTGAGGATTTTAGGCCAGCTCCTTCTCGAGGAAGTTAACGATTGGAAGCTTCAAAATACTCCTGGGGATGAGTTCCTTTGTAATTGATAACTTTCTCCTGATTTGTCAGTTCTCTTTTATTCATCTGTTTACTCCTGAGCACCTGCCCTATGCCAGAGTGATAGGGAATCATGAATGAAATGGTTGAGGGTAGAAGGATAAATTTAGGGGGCTCCTAGAAGTGAGAATCTCATAGTCAGGAGAGAAAAACACACCCCTAAATTGACAATCACAACACCATGTGGAAAGCCTTGTAACGCATACCTGGTCACAGTCAAGGGAGATTCTTTTGAATCCACTAAGGATGAATAGGAATTTGTTAGTTGGAGAAACAGGAATGCGGGCATTATGCTTTGGCAGGAATGGGTTCTCAGAGTTGCTAAAAGGTACAGTGTGTTCAGGTTGCCTCCAGCTTTTGTTGTCCTGTGGTCCTCTGCGGGGGCATGTGTGATTACAGCATTGAGGCCTTAATAGGGAGGCCATTGTCACAGCCTTGCCTAACACAGCTCACCTCACCCAGTAATGTATTTTCTTGATGCCCTTCCTCTTTGTTTAAGACATGCTTAACACAGAGAGGAATCCCAGCCTTTGCCAACCTGCCCTGGCCCCTCCATGGTGGGCAAATGCATTTGGCTTCATCCTGTCTTCTTGTGTCCTGGTGAGCTTTCTGGGCCCTCCTTCCTGGGTTGGAAGATCTGGAGCAAGGTGCCGCATCCTATACCTTGTTTTCTCCAGGGCCATGGCCTCTGCCTCTGTCCTGTCTATGCACTGTGACAGTGTAGCGGCAGCTCTCTGCTGAGCCTGAGTAACTCCTGCTTTGAACCCCTTACTCTCTGCTCCTTGACAGCACATGCCACTGCTGCTTCAGTGTGACACGGTATGTAGGCTGGGCACGTAGGCCGAGAAGGAGACCCTGAAGGCCCCCTGCTGTTCTTCATGCAGCAGCCTGTGGGACTCTCTTGTGATGATGCTGCCTTTACACTTCGCCGAGAACCCCTGGGTCTGGCCCAGGCCAGAGCTCAGCACCAAGGCCGGAACGGTGAAATGGGCCTGGCACACACGCCCTTTCTCCAACTCATGCCAGGGGTGTACCATTCTGGCTTTAGACTAATGATACCACCTTGGAAAAGCCCGATCAGAGAGCCCGCCCTATGCCCCATACCACTTGGAGACTCTTGAGCTGGCCAGGTGCAGTGGCCTCCAGGGCTGTGTCCTTCCTGCCTCACTGACACATCTCTTCTCTGTCTTCCCTGCTAGGCTGCTTGCTCGAAGATGGCCTTTGTGGATCATCGGAGGCCTGCGTGAATGGTAAGTGTGGGGTCCAGGTGACATGCCACTATGGGTCTGGGTCTGCCTCTCTCCTACCAACTGCATGCAGCCCGAGACAGCCTGTGGTGCTTGTGAGGGGTACTCCAGCCCATGGGTGAATGTGACTATCCGATGTGCCAGAGAGCACTTCCCTGGACGTTGTGTGAAGGGGCGGGGGTGACGCAGAATCCATGGAAAGGGATGTGCTCTCCACCTGCACATGTCTGTGCCTGTGCCCAGTATTCTAGGTGGCTCACCGGCAGCCTCTCAGCGGGAGGTGGCAGCACCCTGAGCTGCAGATGATGGAGGCCCTGTGGTGGGGAGGAAAGTGGGTGCCCCTGGGTGCCCTCACCTGCCTCACCCCAAAGCCCTGCGCTCATGGCTGTGGCCAGCCCTTTCCTTTTTCATTTCATCACCTTCTACTTGGTCTTGCTTGTCATTCAGTGAGTCTCTCATTTGCTAGGCTCCTGATTTTCCTCCTGGGCAGATAAGGAAATGTGCTCATGCTTTGTGTTTTCAAGTGGGGCTCCCCACGAGGGTGCAGTGGAAATGCAGGGAGCAGGAACCCTCCAGGGAGCCCCACATCCTCAGGAGGTGGATGTGTGCAGGGGGCCTCTCCTCAGACAGGAGGACAGCTGTGTTTCGTGATCATAAATGTTGGCAGTGTGCCCTCTGAATGTGAGGCAGAGGGGATGATGCCCAAACTCCCACAGATGTTGGGCCTTGTGCTTCTTCCCAAGCCCTCTGGTGGCCTGTGGCCCTGGGAGCAACATGAATGCCCGTGAGTGAAGTGTGCCTCCTCTTTCCTTGGCTCACTGACCCTCCTGTCTTTAGATTGTCGGGAGGGGCGGGTTTTGCTCCAGCCAGGGCCCTGCCCACTGTGTGGACGGCCTACCCTGGGGACCCTGACACCCACTGGACTCTGCACAGATGTGGGTGCTGATGGGGTCTGATTTACAGAGGAAGGCACTGGCCTGGGGCGTAGCCTTTCAGGATTCTTGCAGGGCGGGTTCCATCTCGTCAAGTTGGGGGCAAGCTCCTGCCAAGTGTGGATGCCTTCTAGACCAGTCTCATCCTGGCTGGGTGCATCCTGTTGGAGCCGACATGGACACTGTTTGAGAGTATGAAAGGCAAAGTCCAGGAGCTCATGCACCCCAGGGTGGGACCAATCTTGACTGGGGATTTCAGGACTGGGAGCAAACATGTGTTTGTGTCCGGCAGCTCGTGTGCGGCAGGGAGGGGAGCTGAGGCTGGAGGTGTGAAGGAGAAGACATGTCTTCGACAGTCCGCAGTGTTCTGCTCAGTGTTTTCTCTTTTTAGGGGGAGAGTTTCATACTGGATGTGCCAAGTGGATCATGGGACACAGGGTGGGTGGCAGGTGGGGTTCTGGTCCAGCTGCTTTGTCTTGAGGCCCTGTGGCGAGCTCCTTGGAATGTACTTTGTGCAGCTTTTATTTGGAGAGGATTTTAAAAAGTGTTTAAAAAATACGTTATCTGCCTGGACTCAACTAAGTTTGATGATAAAGAAAACAGGTGAGCAAGTGAGTGTTTGGTTTAATTGGAGACATAAGTAGCACCAGCAGAATAAAAGCTGCAGCTGTTTCCCTTCCCTCTCTCCTTGACAAAAGCAGTTCTGAATGTCGGGCCATAATCTTTCTTAGACTTTTTTCTTCCCTAAACTTGACTTGCCTCCCTAACATGGAATTGTATTAACATTATGTTAAGATAATGACTTTGATCTATTTGGAGGAGAAGAACAATTTAAATGTAAATACAAATATTCAGGCCTTGATTTATAGAAACAGACAGTATTTAACATTTGTTCCTAACATAATTAAGGTCTAGGAGATAGCAAAGCAGGCGGTGCCCAGTCTTATAAAACTGTGAGCTTCATGTAGCTGATGGGGAGCAATAAAAAAATTGTATTCTGCCGCTGATGGCCCAGATTTATGGTTACCACAGTGACTGTGGAATTCAGCCTGATAGCTGATGGGGCAGAGATGTGGCAATTGCGGGATACAGTTGACAGGGCGGGTATAGAGTCCAGAATGTTCTGTCATCAGACCTGAAGTTTCTCTCTCTCGCTTTCCCCATTTTATTTCTTGGGATATGAGTAGAAATATGTAATCTTATTAAGCTTATTTATGTGTGGGTTTTTTTTTGGTTTGTTTTTGAGTTGGAGTCTCACTCCATTGCCCAGGCTAGAGTGCAGTGGCACGCTCACGGTCACCCCAGCGTCAACCTGCTGGGCTCCGGCGAGTCTTCCACCACAGCATTCCAAGTAGCTGGAACTACAGGCATGCTACCATGCCTGGCTATTTTTTTTTTAATTGTAGAGACGAGGTCTCGCCGAGTTGCCTGGGCTGATTTCAGATACACAGGCTCAGGCAATCCACTCGTCTCGGCCTCCCAAAGTGCTGGAATTACAGGCTGAGCCACTGAGCCCGACCAAGCTTATATATGTTTTTAAAAAGCCCAACAGACTTTGATAATAAAAAAAATTAAGGTTTGGATGGGGCTGGACATGATGGCACTCACCTGTAATCCCTGCACTTTGGGAGGCTGAAGCAGGAAATCCCATGAGACCAGGAGTTTTAACCAGCCTGAGCAACATAGTGAGACCTCATCTCTACAGAAAAAAAAATTCACAAGGATTAGCCAGGCATGGTGGTGCACGCCTGTAGTCCCAGCTACTCAGGAGGCTGAGGTGGGAGGATTGTTTGAGTCCAGGAGTTTGAGGCTGCAGTGAGCTATGAACACATCACTGCACTCCATCCTGGCAAGAGTGAGACCCTATTTCTAAAGAAAAAAAAAGTTAAGATGGAATAAGATACTTTATAAAGTCAAAATATAAATATATTTACCACCTCACACCCATTATGATGACTATTATTGAAAAAAAAAAAACCAGAAAATAACAAGAGTTGGTCAGGATGTGGAGAAATTGAAATCTTTGTGCGCTGCTGGTAGAAATGAAAATGGCCAGTTGCTGTGAAAAACAGTATGGTAGTTCTTAAAAAAAAAAAAAATAGGACTACCGTGTGATCCAGAAATCCCACCTCTGGTATATATTCCCAAAATTTGAAAGCAGGAGCTTGAAGAACTATTTGTACACCCATGTTCTTTGCAGCATTATTCATAATAGCCAAACAGTGGAAACAATCAGTGCCCACTGATGGATGGATAGATGAGCAAAATGTGATATATACACAGAATAGAATATTATTCAACCTTAAAGTGGAAGGAGATCCTGACACAAGCTGCAACATGGACAAACCTCAAGGACACCGTGCTAAGTGATGTAAGCCAGTCACAAAAGGACAAATACTATAGGATCCTACTTATATGAAGTACAAAGAGAAGTCAAATTAGTAGAGACAGAAAGTAGAATTGTGAGCGCCAGGAGCTGGGAAAGGACTGGAATGAGGAGTTAGTGTTTAATTGATATGGAGTTTCAGTTTGGAAAGACGAAAATGCTCTGGAGGTAGATGATGGTGGTGGTTACACAACAGTATGAAAGTAATTGACACCACTGAACTGTACACTTAAGAACAGTTAAGGTGGTAAATTTTTATGTAACACATTTGGGGGGGATCCCCCAAAACCCAGAATTATCTTTTGGCAGGCAGATCCCTTGTAGAACAGGTTTCCCCTGCTGGGTTGAGTGTTCTAGGAATCCCTTGGCAACAGTGTACCAGCTAGTGTTGTTGTGAGAGGCTGTGTTTGACTTCAGTCAATTTTTTTTGGTGATTCTTTCAATGCGCTCCCCGTTTCATGAAGGGTGATTTACAAGTGTGCCTGCCCACGAAGTGCTGAGTGTTCAGCAGTTTTTGACCCAAAATGGCATGACCCCAGTGCCCCACCCTCCCTATTAACCCCATCTTACCTTAAGTGACTTTTTTTTGTTTCCCTGGATGAAAAAAGTCCTCAAAAGGAAACTTTTTTTGCCAATGTGGAAGAGGTGAAACAAAAAACAGCAGAAGAACTAAAAAGGCATCAAAATTGATGAGTTCAAAACTGTTTTGAGCAGAGGAAAAAGCATCTCAATAGGTGTATTGCATCAAATGAGAGGACTTTGAAGGTGACTGAAGTTTAAACGTGTAAGAATAAATACACAACTTTTAATAAATAAATTCTGGGTGTTTTTGGGTCCTCCCTCATATTTTACAATAAAAAATTGAAAATAAACCCTAAAATAATTTGGTCATTAGAGAAAAAACTATGAGTTCTAAAAGTAATATCTTTGCTGGGCTCAGTGGCTCAGCCTGTAATCCCGCGTTTTGGGAGGCCGAGGTGAGTGGATTGCCTGAGCCTGCAGGTTTGAGACCTGCCTGGGCAACTTGGCGAGACCTCATCTCTACAATAAATAAAAAAACTAGCCGGGTGTGGTAGCACGTGCCTGTAGTTCCAGCTACTTGGAAGGCTGAGGCAGAAGGATGGCCGGAGCCCAGCAGGTCGAGGCTGCAATAGCTGGGAGCGGCCACGACACTCCAGTCTGGGTGACAGAGTGAGACTCCAACTCAAAAAAAATAAAAATAAAGATAAATAAAAGTAATATCTTAGGATGAGATAACTACATCATCCTGGACCAGGTTGTAGAAAAGAAAGTTTAGATGTTGTGAACCAGAAATAAAATTCTAAGCCTCCCAATTGACTGACCAGACACCCCACTGGACCAAGGGAAACCTGAAAAAAACAAATTCCAGGCTAGGATGGGAAAGGAACTCCTTATACGTCCTCTGTAGAGTATTGGGCACAACTGACCAGCATTAACATTCAAATAGAGATCATAGGACTGACAAAACAGACTCTGTGGCAAGAGGTTACTGAATTCCAACCTGACTGGCATAGCATCAGGTGATGCATAGCAGGCCCTAAAGGAAATACAGATAATTCCTCCCAAAATATGTTTCTTTGACATCTTTTGAAATAACCCTGCAAAGCACTGTCTTGAGGGGGTTTGCCTCAAGAGAATCTCCTTCCTGGGTCATCTGGCACCTTTGAAACAGTTACCACCTATTATCTCTGAAGCCTGCTACTCAGAGGCTTGTCTTACACAACTCCCTCTGATCTTCACGCAAGCATTTCTTTGACTGATTTCAAGTTCTTTAGACAGAACTTAAGTTGTTCAACCAATTGCCAATCAGAAGATCTTCGAATCCACTGTGACCTATATGCCCCCTGAAAGGACATAACATAGAATCAATATAGCCAATGAACAACCATTTTAACATTGCTTAGCTTTGTCATATCTTTCTGGCAGTTCACTTTAATTTACTCTCTAATCCACTAGCCAAGGGCAGAACTGGTTTCTCAGAGGTAGCTACTGATAATTGCTTTACAACCCCCTCCCCAGCTTGTTTTGTAAAGAAGTTCACATAATCAGCTCTTCATGACCTTCAAGACAGACTCATTCAACATGGCATCAGTCATGTGACTAACCTACCCATCTGCCTGCTGTCCATCACCTGACATCAGTACCTGAGCCTACCTGCCCTTCATGATGATGTGGAGATCACCACCCAACATAGCATCTTAATGACCTGCCATCATCAAAGGGGAATGTTTAAAAGCATTCAACCTCAAGCATCCATTAGCCATTGCTTTATTGGACTCTGGTGTGGCCATGTGCTCTTTGAGCCATGGCTGCCACCTTGTTTCCTAAGCTTTGACACCTCCCCTACCTTGAAGAGGTGAATCTCTCTCTTTCTCTGTCTCTCTAATTTACCTTTTAAGTAAACTATATTTTCTAATCTAACATCTGTGCAATTCTTTGCATCTTTTGTGTGGCACCCATTGCACACCAGACACACACCCCCCTCATTGGGCCTGACCTAACATTTTGGAGGCCCCGCTGGGATATATTTTAGCCTCGCACCCCCAACCACCTCTTCAAGATGTCCACCTTTCCCGGCTCAACGAATGTTAATCTTACACAGATACTGACGTATGTTTTTGCCTGTAAACTTCTGTTTCCCTAAAAGCTAAACTGCAGCCCGACCACCTTGGGCGAGGGTTCTTGGGACATCTTGGGACTGTGTCTCAGGCCTTGGTCACTCATAAACCTCTTTAAATAGTTTACAGAGTTTGGATTTTTGTCAACAATGTAGTTACATAGGTATCCTAAATATTAGGAAAACAGGTATCAAAAAAATGTTTTTAGTGGTTTTGGTTTCATGGTCAGTAGCTTTAAATGAGCCATATCCAAGAAACAGGTAGTGTGTCCTAAAAGTAAATTCCAAAGGTATAATAATCAACTACTCCACATATAAGGAAAAAAGGAAAACAAATTTACAGAGATTTTCAAAAAGTTCATGCTTATGCCAGGGTGTGAGATATTTGCTTTCCTACCCCGCTAGTGGGAGTATGAATCTGTGATCGTTTGGAAGTCAACTTGCCAGCGTGTCCACGTATCTCAGATGCTTCATAGCCCAGTGATCTGTTTTGTAAGAATACGTCCTAAGACAAGAATCCATCATCTAAAATACTAAAGAAAGCATCAAGCACAGAGCTGTTCTTTGCAGTGATAGTTATGCTAATTTTAAAACAGTGGACATATCTTTAGTATTTAAAAAATATGAGAATGCTTTTTAAAACTTATGTTATAGTCACATGATTTGAATGTTAGACAGACTTTAAAAGGGAAGTGTGCAAAGAGTTGTTAATAACATTAGAAAGTGCAGGTGGTGGAATGTGCAGTGAAAGACTTAGGACCCCAAATGATATGTTGAATATGATGACAGCTCTGCAAAAATATGAGTGGGAAAAAAAAGGGCTAAAAGAAACACTCCAAACTGTGAAGAGTGGTTCTCTTGGAGCAGTCACTTTTGTTTTCCTGATATTTCTCTGGTTTTCAAACTTTTTCCAGCAAGCACGTCTCTATTCAGAGGAGTGGAGTGGAAAGGAGGCATGATGTAAAGAAACTGGCTACTATGGGTAGGGTTTTTAAGAGATGCATCAGGACAACCATTCCTGTACAGTGCTGGAGCCTGAGGACAGAAACCCAAGGACATCAAAAAGAGCAAGAGCAAGACGCACTTACTCCCTGGGGGTGTTGAGGGTGGTGGAAAAACAGTGACAGATGGCGGAAGAACAGCTCAACTACCAACCTGTTGACTTGTGGCTCAGGCGGTGAAGGTTGAATTGCTCTGTGATAACCAGCACACCCAGGACAGCATGGGTCTGCAGACTGTTGTGGGAGATCTCACCTTTCTTCTGGAGAGAACCCCTCCTGGCGTGTCACTGGCAGTGGCAAAAGCAGCAGCTGGTTGGGAGCTGGCCCTCACCCATGCTCCTGGTTCATCCTCCAGAGCACATTGTGGCCAGGCCTGTTGGTGGGAATGGCTCCTCCCACTGTTGTAGCTGACTCCCTGTGGGCCTCCGTGTTTCCAACAGCGGTACCATCATCCCTGGGCCCCTCCTCCATTTAAGGGAGCAGAGTAACCTCAAGAACATCTTCATCACTCTACAATTCATTCCTGCAACCAAGAACCACTTGCACCCTTAAGGCTATTGAAATAATAATTATGAGACGGAAACTAAGGGTATCTCTTCCAACGGAGTACTATTTGACCATAAAAAGGAATGAAAAACTGAAACATGCTCTGACATGGAGGACCCTTGGAAACATTCTGCTCAGTGAAAGAAGCCAAGTCACAACAATCACCTGTAGTACAAAGGGAGACCCAAAGAAACCCGGAATTCTTTTTGAAGGGCAGGCCCCTTGTAGTACAGGCTTCACCCGCTGGTAAGTGTTTTAGGAACGTTAGCAATAGTGTACCAGCTAGTGTTGTTGTGAGAGGCTGTGTTTGGCTCCAGTGAGTCTTTTTTTGGAGATTCTTCCAACGGGTTTGCCCACTTCATGATGGGTGTTTTACAAGCACACCTGCCCACACTGTGCTGAGTGTTCAGCGGTTTTTGACCCAGAATGACATTGTCCCACCCTCCATATTCACCTGATCTCACCTGAGTTACTTCTTTTTCGGTTCCCCTGGATGAAAAATGCCCTCATAGGGAAACGTTTTGCTGATGTAGAAGAGGTGAAACAAAAAATGGCAGAAGCACTAAGCAGCATCAAAACTGATGAGCTCAAAAATTGTTTAGAGCCGTGGAAAAAGTGTCTCAGTAGATGTATTGCATCAGACGGAGAGTACTTGGAAGGTGACTGAAGTTTAAACATATGAGAATAAATACACATTTCTTTTTGAGTTGGAGTCTCACTCTGTCACCCAGACTGGAGTGTAGTGGCCGCTCCCAGCCACTGCAGCCTCCACCCACTAGGCTCCAGCAATCCTTCCGCCTCAGCCTTCAGAGTAGCTGGAATTACAGGCACGTGCTACCATGCCCAGCTGATTTTTTTTTTGATTTATTGTAGAGACGAGGTCTCGCCAAGTTGCCCAGGCGGGTCGAACCCGCGGGCTCAGGCAATCCACTCACCTCAGCCTCCCAAGGTGCGGGATTACAGGCTGAGCCACCGAGCCTGGCTTAAATATACATTTTTAAAATAAATAAATTCTGGGGTTTTTTGGGTCCTCCTTGTATGATTCCATTCATGTAAAATGTCCAGAAAAGGTAAATCCTCAGAGACAGAAAGCAGATTGGTGACCGTGTAGGACTGGAGAAAGTGTTGGGGGAACTGAACCTCCATAGCTCTTGAACAAAAAGAGTTACATGCCGTAGAGGAGAAAAGGTAATTTCTTTTTTTTTTTTTTTTTTTATTGTGATATTGAGGGGTACATTTAAGGGTTAGGTACACAAATATGTCTCATTCAGGCACCCTTGTTTGTAAGAAGTGTCCCCCCATCCCCAGACAGGTATTTACTGCCATTAATTGCT
>CAUYQG010051543.1:0-31564 GCA_963574415.1 Tarsius wallacei | reverse complement strand
ATTTGAACCTGGGTGACCATACAGTACCATTTGCTCCCTGTCCTCTGGACAGAAGGTCATGTGCCTAAATATAAACCAGCTTGACCAAACAACATGGATGACCACATGCAGAAGATTAAAACAAGACCTCTACCTATCCCCCAAAACAAAAATCAACTCCAAGCTTCTGCAAAGCCAAAGAAACCATCAAGAGAGCAGGAAGACAGCCCACAGACTGGGAAAAAATATTTGCCAACTATACGTCTGACAAAGGCCTAACATCTAGGATCTACAAGAACCTCAAACGTCCCGAAAAGAAAAAAACAAACAGCCCCATTACAATGTGGGCAAAAGGTATGAATAGGCACTTCTCAAAAGAAGACATACAGGCAGCCAACAGGTACATGAAAAAATGTTCAAACTCACAAGTCATTAAAGAAATGCAAATTAAAACTACACTGAGATACCACCTAACTCTAGTCAGGAAGGCCATCATTAATAACTCAAAAAACAACAGATGCTGGAGAGGATGTGGAGTAAAGGGAACACTTCTACACTGTTGGTGGGAGTACAAACTAGTAAAGTCTCTGTGAAAAACAGTGTGGCAATTCCCAAAAGATCTAAAAATTGGCCTTCCATATGACCCTGCAATCCCCCTACTGGGTATATACCTAGAAGAACTCAAATCACGCTCTGAAAAAGATACTTGCAAACGTATATTTATTGCAGCATTGTTCACAGTAGCAAGAACATGGAACCAACCGTGCTACCCAACAAAAGAGGACTGGATAAAAAAAATGTGGTACATATACACAATGGAATATTACACAGCCGTAAAGAAGGACAAAATCATGAACTTCACAGCAACCTGGATGGACTTAGAGTCTATAATACTTAGTGATGTATCACAGAAATAAAGAACTGAGTATCACATGTACTCACTCATAAGCGGTCCTTGAACAATTATTTTAACACTATAAGAAAAGAATTGGCAATAGCAGAAAACTGCCAAGGGAGGAGGCTGGGGGGGAAGGTGGGATTGGCAGTAGTGGGAATCTGCCAGGGGAGGGGGATCATACCTCATCAACAAGGGTAAGGGTACCTGCATAATGAACATTTGTATACCTAACCCTGAATTGTACCCCACATCTTTAAAATAAAAAAATTAAAAGAGAAAAAAATAAAAAATAAATAAAATAAAATCCTCACCCTCTTTTGACTTATTTTATGAAATATGCATTATTTAATCATATCTCTCTATATACATTTAAAAATTTTTTTGTTTTCTCATTCTCACAAATAAATATCCAACTGATACCCGGGTAGTATCCATTTTATCTGGCACATAGTATACAATAATGATATTTACTGAGAGTATGGAAGCATTACAAAGTGGAAAGACTAGAAAATTGAGTAATCTGGTTTGTGGTCCAGATAACAGCACTATTAGATTTTTTATTTTTAGTGAAATACTTTGTTTACCTAAGCCTCAGTTTCTCACATCTGAAATAAAAATATTTTTTAAAAATTCCTTTACTAGCATGGATTAAAGAAGAAAAGAGAGTTAGAAAACTACCTGTCTGGAAATTTTCCAGGACTAACCAACATGTCTGCTACATTCTTCAGAAGTTTCTGTAGGATCCCGGTGGGGGCTCCATTTCAAGTGAGCAGGAGTTGATTTATGATTTAGTCCAAGGGCCATGAGAAATTCAAGGGCCTAAATTGCTGTTTCCTTGAAATTATTCCGTTCCAGTGAACTCAGATGAAATGAGGCAAAATCAAGCCCTCATAGAAACCCTGTTGAAACAAAACTGCTGATTCTCATGAGCCTCCAACCTGCCCCTGATAAATCTGCTGACACTATCCAAACCAGAATCTCTCACAAGGTTAAAAGTAGCCCCATCAACAGGAAGAAAGATGTAAGAGTGTCTCCTGACCTAAATTCTAGGAGCTAACCCAGGTCATTTTTCTATCAGTCTTTGAAAATACCCAGTTTGATGTTATAGCCTTGTGTCAACCCCTCCAAAGCGAGAGCTGACACTCTGGTATCTAGAATATGCATTTTAGGCGGGTTAGGGAATCCAAATGATGTCTCACAGTCATGGACCCTTGAAGGCCTTCAGAGAAGGGGGATCGTGAACAGGAAAGCAGTAATAACTCTCTGTACTTTATATATGACATCTCATTTAAATTTCCACTCAAGGTCACTAGTTTACAGTTGGGGAAACTGAGGCTTAAAGAGAGCTTAAAAATGTCTGTCATCAGAAATTCTCAATTGCCTTAATTCAACATCTAATATCTTCTGGGGGAAAAAGTTCAGATCGTTTGGAAGTTAGTGATTTAATTATTGGGGTGGATGATTTAAAATGGCAGTAAAGATTTTGTTTTGTTTTGTTTTGTTTTTCTGCTGGTTGTGATGGTTAATTTCATGTGTTAATTTCAGTGGACCACAGGGTGCCCAGAATAATCATTTTTTTCTGGATGTGTCTGGGAGGGTGTCTCTGGATGAGCTTAGCATTTTAATCAGTGTACACAGGAAAGTAGATTGTCCTTCCCAATGTGGTTGGGAAGGATCCAATCCACTGAGGGCCTAAATAGAACAACAAGAAGAGGAAGAAGGTATTCAAACCTTGCAGGAAGGAAGCGGAGTCTTTCTCTTCCCACCATGAAACACATCGCTTCTCCCCAACTTTTCTGAAAGCCTTTTGTCCTTCCTCACTGCTTGAGCTGGGACATCTCATCCCATCTTTTCGTGGCGGATTTATTTTACTGGCCCCCCTGGTCTTTAGGCCTTTAGACTCAGACTCAATTATATCATCCACTTTCCTGGGTCTCCAGCTTGCAGTTGGCAGAGATGGTATGTTGTAGGACGTTTTAGCCTCATAATTATGTGAACCAATTTCTCACAATAAATCGTGTGTGTGTGTGTGTGTGTGTGTGTGTCTCCTATTGGTTCTGTTTCTCTGGAGATCCCTGACTAATACAGTAATACAATTGGGTAAGATCACATTTTGCCAACTTTTCTACAGAGGTTAGCAACATTTCAGAAGTGTTTGCCAAAGATCTGACACATTATTTAGAGGAAATAAAAAAAGAAGCCTGAGGGCCCCTGATGGGGTATGAACTCTGAAGAAGGAAAGGAAACAGAAAGTTGACTGTCAGGAGAGTGAAAATACAGAGGGGTAAATTATCACAAGAAAGGATATGGTGGTAACAATTTTAAAAAAACAGATAATAAATGGACATATTCCAGGATTTTAGGAAAGTCCTAAGTCTTTTTGGCAACCAGGCCACATTTGGGAGAGAACTGGAGGAAAATAAAATAGTGATATGATGTTAAGGTCAGACCTTTTAACTACCAAATTGATGTTAGAAAAGTGATCCTTCACTTACTCGGAACATCTTAACGAGAAGGGCACCAAATCCAGGAGTGGGCCACATACCGCACAGGCCTCGCCCATGAGTCAGGAGAGAGACTTTCAGAAAGGTGGGGAAGAGATGTGTTTCGTGGTGGGAAGATAAGGACTCCCCTTACTTTCTGCAAGGCTTGAGTAAACCCGAAGGAAGACTTCTAAGCTGCCTATGGGGTTTCCCTTGAGCTGCGCTGCTGTAGAGAAACATCTCCACAGCTTCCCTGGGTTCTCGAAAAGGGACCTTAGCTTTGAGAAATAGAGGCAGCTTTGAGGAATCTCTGCACGTACTTTGGAATGAGCTCCCAGTACTCGTCTTCGACCCACTCAAAAGATGAGGAGGAGGAAGAAGACGAAGAGGAGGAGGAGAAAGCAGCTATGTTAACTTTGCCAAGTTAGCAGGATGAGACCACCAAAGCTGAAATCGGAGGGCCAATAGAAGAATGTGGACAAGATATCGAAATCAGGTTTCTGTAGGAAGAGAGGGGGCAGAGGTAGAGCCAGCTTTATGAGCAAAGTTGGGAAGATGAGAGGATGGTGGACATGCACGTCTGACTCTAGTGGTCAAATCCAAAGTTAAAAGGAAACTGACATTTTGTCCTCAACCCTTTAAACAGACCCGTTTGCTCCAAGAAAGCATGTCATTAGGATCAGATAAATACCCAGGCTTTAATCTCTAGCACTGATCCAGACAATTGCCCACTCACCTAGACTCATCCTCCCCCACTCTTTCTCGTGTTTCTGGTTATCTATTGCTGCATAATAACCCACGCCCAAATGTAGTTGTAAAAACTAACCACCTTATTGTGTTCATGGCTTCTGTGGATCAGTAGAAATGATCTGTGTCTACTCCATGGTGCCTGAGGCCTCAGCTAGGAAGACTCATATGACTGGGGGGTGACATCTGGAGGGCTGGATTCATCTGGAGACTTCTTCACTCACATATCTGTATCTGATCCGGGATGACTCAGACTAGCTTCAGGAGAAGCTGTTGGTCCACATGTTTGGGCTTCTTTGCAGCAGAGTGACCTCAGGATAGTCAGTGGTGGCTCAGGGATCCAAAAGCAAGGGTCCCAGAAAACAAGATAGAAACTGTTGGCCTCACATTAATACATTCCACAGTGTGTCATCCATTGTACTCTATACATGAAAACAGCTGTAGGTCTGCTTATGTCCAATTTCTTACATTGTGTGTGAGTGTGTGTGTGTGTGTGTGTGTGTGTGTGTGTGTGTGTGTCGTGCCTATTGGTTCTGTGTCTCTGGAGATCCCTGACTAATACAGTAATACAATTGGGTAAGATCACGTTTTGCCAACAGAGAACACACACTTCAGTGGGAGAGTATGGAAAATTTTGTGGTCCTGCCACTCTGGTCTTCTTGGGCATGTCTCTTTTGCCTTGCCTCTACATGCCAAGGTCTATGACTCTTTTCTGGACCTCTTATTCTCCTTGACATATCCAGATATGTATCTCCTGTATCTTTCCAGACACAATTTTGGTTATTATATTTCCAACAGCTAAGGTCAAATGTTTCCCAGGGTTTGTAGGACTTGGGCTGGCCTCATCATGAAGTAGAGATGTCCCAGGTTTGGAGACAGAGGACCCCAGTATCCAATGGTTTACCAGTCCCTTGCTAAGTTCTGTGCATGCATTCTCCTATTGGTTTCTCATAACAACTCCAGTGAGAAAACTAGAGCTCAGAATGTTAAGTCATTTGTCCAGGGTCCCATATCTAAGTCAGTGACGGAACCACAATTTAAACCCTCAGTCTTAATTGCCATGCTATACACCTCTCTTGTCAATGTCATTCTGTGTATAATTCTGGCTGTCTGTACTTGAGCACACAGTAAGTATATAGCTGTATTTTCTGCCCCCTTCATCCCTGCACCATGGTTGGTTAGGGTCATGTAACCAGTACTGACCACTGAATTATAAGCAGAGGTAACAAATGTCATTCTGGGGCAAGCATTGAACTGCAGGTTCAAGATTACTCCAGAGCAAAACTCTGATTCAGAATTTTCTCTTTCTTCAGGCAAGAAGATTGGCATTACCTGAAATGGTAGCTGTTAAATCAGCCCGGGTCCCCTAGTTCCCTGCCAACCCATAATGCCTATAGCATGAGTGAGAAATAAACATTTATGGTTTTAAACCACTGAGCATTTGATTTATTATCCAGTATAATCTGGACTATTCTGACCGACCACATCATGTCTTTGATCTTCATTCCTTGGACATAAAATGGAATTATAATTACTACCAAGAGGGACTAGCAAATCCACTGGAAATAATGTATGTGTGTAAAACATCTAACTCAGTGTTTAATCTAAAGTAAGATGTAATAAAGGCAGGACATTATCACTATCGCATATGAGGGGGACCCCCCCAAAAAGCAGAATTTTGTTATTAAAAATTGTGTATTTATTCTTCCATGTTTAAGCTTCAGTCGCCTTCAAAGTAATCTCCATTTGATGCAATACACCTACCTAGAAACTTTTTCCACTGCTCAAAGCAGCTTTGGAACTCGTCAATTTTGATGCCTTTTAGTGCTTCTGCTGTTTTTTTATTTCACCTCTCCCACATCGGTAAAACATTTCCCTTTGAGGACTTTTTTTTCATGCAGGGAAATATAAAAAAGTCGCTTGGGGTGAGATCAGGTGAATAGGGAGGGTGGGGCATGGGGGTCATGCTGTTCTTTATCAAAAACTGCTTAACAGTCAGCATGGTGTGGACAGGAGCGTTGTTGCCATGGTAGAAGGACCAGTCATCTGTTTTCCACAACTCGGGACATTTCTTCTGCAAATCATGACACAACCTCTTCAAAACTTCTAGATAAAAACTTTGGTTGACTGTTGGATCCAGGGTTAAAAATTTCTGTGTGTACCTACAAGGGCCTGCCCTCCAAAAGATGATTCTGTTTTTTGTTTGTTTTATTTTGTTTTGTTTTCCATCCCCTCTTGTATATGGAGGACACACAGTATTGGATAGAACGGGAATTAGGCAAGCTAAGCCCCATTCATGCAAGAACAGCCTCAAGCCTCACACCCACAGGGACTTCTTTATTAGTTGCAAACACCTGTGTGACACCTGTAGGCTTCCAGCAAGATGGTGCCAGGATTTAGGGAAGTCGGAGAGAAGAAAGGTGGAGAGTGAGGAGAAGCAGAGTTGTTATGGCTTATTAGGATGTGATGTTTGCCAGAATCATGAATGGGAAGTTAGTAAGACTTAAGCCCAGTAGGTGAAAGACAGACAGGAGAGCCAACCACTTCTCTGCTTTTTACCCTGGTTTTGGTTACAAGAATAAATTTCTGAAACTGACGTTCCCAAAATAAATTTATTTCATAACCAAATGACAACCAGATATATACAAAAAAAAACATGATTTAAAAACTGAGCTGCATTTCCCTCTAGACGAAGAATTTTGAACACTTACCCTAGCGGGAACTGAGGAAGTGCCTCTTATTCAAATGGATGCCAGTCTATGATTGTCCAATTATTCACTGCATTCTGTCTTTGATGGCCCAGATGTTCTCAATTTCTTGTAATAAGTTCTTTCATCTGAAAAGTTGTTCTACTCAGAAATGCAAAATCCTCTACAGCTCGCCGGCTTTTTTTGATGAACTGGTATAATTGGCCTTCAATTTGCTTATTGTTTTGCAATAGAAAGCCCAAGTTTAATTTCATTTCTGTAAACCTGTAGACAAGAGCCGACCACTCCACCACTTAAGTCATTTTCATTACAATCCACTTTGGTTGTGCTCACGCCTCCGAATCCATTGTTAGGACAAGATTGTAGTAAAACATTTTTTTTCCTTTCTTTATTTTTCTCCTAAAAAAAAAAAAAATCTCCCATAGCAAAATATTTAAATTTGACTTAATAACGATATTTATTGGGCACCTCTTCTTGAAAAAGTGACATAACTTGTTAGCATATGCAATGATTAATCAATGGATTATTATCTTTAGTCACTAATCTAACCATATCAGTCAATATCTATTGAGCTCCAACGATGATCCCTCAACCATGTAAGGCCTATAGGATATGCCAACATGTGAGAACAGCTCCTAGCCTGGGGATTTCTTGTCATCTATATCTGGAGGTTGGGCATACTCATAATAAAAATAGAACAAATGACCAATAACAGATGATTAAATTTACTCATTTAAAAAGCATTGGGCAAGGCACAGTGGCTCACGCTTATAATCCCAGCACTTTAGGAGGCCGAGGTAAGAGGATTGCCTGAGCCCATGGGTTCGAGACCATCCTGGGGAACTTGGCGAGACCTCATCTCTACAATAAATCAAAAAATTAGCCGGACATGATGGTGCGTGACCATAGTTCCAGCTACTTGGAAAGCTGAGACAGAAGGATCGCCTGAGCCCAGCAGGTCGAGGCTGCGGTGGCCAGGAACGTGCCACTGCCCTTCAACCTGGGTGACAGAGTGAGAATCCAACTCAAAAAATAAAATAAAATAAATAAAAAGCATTGATACTAACAAACATTGATTGAACACTTTACCATGGTTAAATACTAGAAGATTCATTTTATTCTGTTTTTACACTTCAAATTTTGGTGCATTAATAAACTCTTCCTTTTTTTTCTAGATGCTTTGGTATCCAGTGTTATGCCCTACATTAAGGAATGAGAAAGCAGAACTGTCTGATATGCTTCTGATATTGACACAGAGACCCAGTAATGTCTCTTCATCTTGCCACAGCCCCTAGAAAAGGGTATGGTAGGGATTCAAGCACTCCTGCACATTCCCGAGCACATAACTGAGAGTCCTCTTGTCTTCTATACACTCCCAGTAAGTTGCTTCAGGGAATATTTGACTTCCCAGCAGACTAGCCCCAAAGATGTAAATCGCTATTTATTCTCTTTTTTTGAACTATATAGTATCAATGTAATCATAGGTCTTGTGATTTGCATAACTTTTGCAATGCAGGATGTCTTAGGCCTAGTAAACTTCCCTTTACTCTAAATGTCACTATCTAAATGCAAAATGCATCTGTAACTTAAGTTCTGTACAACACTCTGCTGGTCATGTGGCTAATGTATAGGTACCGACAACTCTGGACTATAAAAGTGAACTGTAAACGCCTGGAGGGTGAGCAGAACTAATTTTAGAAAGACTTTGAGTCCGGCTCTGCTCCCTGGATTCAAACTCAGAAATAAACTTTCTACGAGTTCCCCCTGCCCCTTTGATTTATTAGTATCAAAGGAAGCAGCCAAACATTACTCAGACCACAGCAATATACATTCTAGACTGTGAGAACTGTGAGGTAATGACCCATAGTGGTTACAGCATCCACTCTGCAGTCAGACAGCCTGGATTCACATCTGAGGTCACCTGCTTGCTGCATGATGTAGTCAAGTGACTTAGCCTCTTATGCCTCAGTTTCCATATCTGTTGGGATGATAAGATCAAAATTATTACATGGTATGATACAGAGAGTACTTAGAACAGTGTCTAGCACAAGGCCGTGCCTCTCTAAGTCTATTAGTATCTAAGCTAATGTGCATAGAGCTTTCTGGCCATTTACATTTCAAAATTGTCTTTCCACTGCCAGGGCCCTCATCTTAGGCTGCACCCTCCGAAGATAGACTTGACACTTCCTTCCAGCACCTAGCTGATTTATTCATTTTCCTCTTTTGTATGTCTCATTCTAAATCACATCATCTCTACTCAGTGGAAAATGATTCTGTGGGTCATACGCAGATTCAAACAGAAAAACTAGAAATAATCAGAAATTACTTACACTAGTAAAATGTCAGGTGAGTCTGCGTGAGTCATTCTCCCAAGAACAATTTTGGTAATTCTGTGAAGGTTTTGTAAGCCTTTCTTTTTTTCTTCCCCTTCTTCTTCTGGATGAGAGGAGCCCTCAGCAGACCTTTGTTGAAGAATGATTTTCCAAGGCTACCAATTTGGATCTCAAAAGCCCAGACACAAAGGGAACCTCAGTTTGCTATCTAAAATAAATGCTGAATAGCTATCAGTTAAGGTACACATATAGCAGATGGGAAATGGATAGCTACATTGTAGATTGCTCTGTGAATTCAAGAGGTCTTTGTCTGAGGACAATGGCAAAACGAACAAATATTCAGGTTTTCAGTTACAGGCCAGCCCGAGGATCAAGCAAGAAATAAAATTAACTCTAATTGAATCAGTAATGCCAACACCATTTGCACAAAAAAGCATGCACAATCAGACACCCTTCCCTAGGTCTCCTGGCCTAACTCTTGAAAATGTGGCTGGGTTATACCCAATATAACACTTCCAGGTATCTTCCTGGTTAAGTACAATGAGGTTTTACTGTTTCTAATTAAATAGGGTTGATTCACAACCATGAAATAGCTCCCCTCTGCCTTTCACCCAATGAGAATCCCTCAAGACTCTAGACACATTATCAATAGGAAATGTACTCTATTAGTTATTTGAATATAAGCTCTAGGAGCAGAATAACTGGGGAAATAATCATCTGTCATCCATAATTGTGTTGTCAATCAGTTTAAACCATTTAACAGTAAAGCTTGGCTCTACACATTACTGCTAGGGGCTACATTTTACTCATTGGTAGAAAAAAAATCTATCTGCATCTGTGTATCTTTTGGTTTAGATAAGCTCTCTCCTCATATGTCCTATTTCAGTAGAAGGCAGCAATACACACCTAATCCATCATCTTTGACACCTCCTTCCCCCTCTCTCTCACATCCATGTTCAATCAGTCACTAATCCTAATAATTTCATTACCGAGACAGTGTACATATCCATCCATTCCTCCCTCATTGCCATTTATCCTGTTCAAGTGGAAACCATCAGGGCAGGTAGGCTCAACGGAAAGGCATTCTGGGAGTTCTTAGTGGAGAGGGAAGAACAAGTTGAGAGTAATGGTTGGTCGTTTTGGAAATGGTAAATCTAGATGAAAAGAGAGACTTTCCAGAGATGGCCTGGGTGTTTAAGTAACTAAATACCACAGATGTAAGAGAAATGAATCCCAAACAGATCAGAGTGTTTGTCTGAATGATCTGATTCAAGAAGACTGGGCAGAAAAGACAAGAAAACAAAACAAAACAAAGCATGATTCTGGACAGTAGGCATACACAGCACTAAGTGGAAGTCAAAACCATGGTTTCACATGTCCCTGTTTGGATGTAAATAAAAGTAAATATGCAAGCAGGAACAGGCAGATATAACAGCAAACAAGTAAAAGAGTTAGATGTTGAACTCAGATCCAATAGTCTCTTCCCCAAGGACAAACATTTAAAGTTTTTTATATACATATAAGCCCCTGGTAAAGATCTCAGTGGCCATTGTTCCCCAAGGGAGAAACAACCAACAGATATATGCATGATCTTCCTGCTTTCATTTCTAAATTGATGCAAGCAAGGCACTGGGCCTTGGTTTGGACAATTATTGATTATGCGTTAACTGGAATTGTATTTAAATTTCTCATCTCACTTTTATTCTAAGGAAAACCTTCTACTAACACTCTAGAGGACTGATAACTATAATCAAGCCATCATAATAATAATAATTAAAATAATGATAATAACACTATACTTGTATCACACTTTACAGTTTATGAAATGCATTCCAAGACACTTTCATATGTATTATCTCACACATAGAAGGGGTATTTTCCTACATTAATAGTGATTGGTCTTGAGAGTAAGAAGTATAAACAAAGTGAATGATCATTTATAAATTAGCATTTCAGGGTCTTTGCAGCAGGTCCTGTCTGCGCTCCTCCCATATCTCTTTGGATTCCATGACCATTTCTGTGCACACCAGCCTGGCTTCTGCAAGTCAGTATCTACATCATTGTTGTCTGGCTGACCTTGAACTACCAGAACCCACTCAGCCCATGTGTAAGGGGAGATGAAAGTAACTGGAAATTAAAATCTTCCCAAATGTTCACATTTCTTAACCAATGACTGACAGGTGTGAGGATATGAATACCCCATTTCCTTTACCCCTGGGCTGGGATAAATCTGAAGTGTTTTTTACAGCATTTCCTGAAGCTTCCTGCAGGATTAAGCTTCAGTCACTCATAGTGGTATCTTTGGATTTTAGCTCTTTTCCCCCTAATTTATATCTCTTCCCCATTACCCTTTTATGTCTTTGCAGCTCCCGAATAAACTAAACGAACTCAACCCTCCTCTCAGGAACTGCTTCTGGTATGAATCCTACTGAAAAAGTATCCAAAGTAACCAGGAACATTCTGACTCAATGTATGGCATGTGCCATAAAAGGAAAAAAGTTGTCTAAACTGAACAACATGAATATCCATCTGGAAATCAATTTTATTTTTAAGAAGGTATATTGTTTGTTCATAATAAGGTGGTCATTGCTATTATTATCATGCTTTCATCATTGAAGTTCAAGGGCTGAGCCCTAAACGGACAATATTCTGGATACTATAAGCAAAAACCGTCATTGACCTTGCCTTCCAAAGTTCACATTCTGGTGGGCAGAGACAGACAGCGAAACAAAGCATCAATCCACAGTGAAACAATGATCACTAACTGAGCGTGTGTAGAAGAAGGAGAGATTGAAAGAAACGATCTTAAAGGTGTAACTAGACTCAGAAACACAAGAAGATACCTGAGTCAGGAAAATAACCACTTATCCTTGATTGGATCACAGCCAAAACAGAAAAAGCAATGGTTTGTGGGCCTAATTTGCCGTCAGAAGTGTGTGTGTCAGTAAGACATCATCTTGCAATCTAAAACAAAAGAACAAAACCAGGAGTGTTGATCTTAGCAAATCCTCAGAGATCTCAGCTTTTGTCACAAACCTGGTTTGTTGTATCAGAAAAATTGATGCCTTGCAACCAGCTCTTGTAAGATCTGTCTCTGAAGACAGAGTGGAAATAAACAGATCAAGTTGCAAGCATGTTTTGTTGGGAGATAACAAATTCTCTTCAATGCACTAAAGAACAAAGAGCAGAGTGCTTCCTCTAATCTCTATATCTCTGATTCACAGAATGGGTGTTGAGATGTTCACTTAAGTATAAAATCAGTTGTCCCAACCCCTTTTTTCATTTTCAAATATGAGCATGATAATCTAAGGACAAAAGAAAAAAGACAGCATTTCTTAATACACTTAATAACAAACAGATGCAACTTTTTTTCTCTAAGGAGCTGTACAGAACAAATATATTGTTTCCAGAAGAACTGTGATAAGTTGATGGTAGACTCAACACTGGTTATTGATAGGTTTGTTTGAGATCAGTCAACCATGTAAGATAAGGGTAGAAATTTAAATAACAGACTGCCACTCTCAAGAGCTATGTGCTCATTTTCTAGACAGCCACATTCTGCAAGCTTTCTTTTATGTTGTGTGATTTCTTAGTTCTCAGAATGGTTTATATGATAGATAGATAGGCAGACAGCAAGATCTCAGAAAATAAGCAAGTATAAGATCCTTTTAGGTAGCAAGGAGCTTAGTGATCCCCACATAATTTCCTTCTGTCTGTCAGTATGATGTCTAAGTGCCCAGGTACGGCCAAGTACAAGCTGAGAGAGAAGCAGACCCTTGAGAGCGAAGCACACCAAAACCAGAGAAAGGCATTACAAGACAAGAAACTATAAACCAATATCTCATAAATATAGACACAAAAAATTCCTAACAACAAAAATATCAGCAAAATAAAGTGAGCAAACAGAGTTCAACAAGGTACAAAAAGAGACACCATGAGCAAGCGGGTATGCAAGGTATGCAAGGCTGGTTCAACATTCAAAAATTAATTTACATAATCCACTGCACCAACAGGCTAAAGAAGAAAAGTAATATGATCATATCCATAGATGCAGAAAAAGTATTTGACAAAAATCTAACATCATTTATGATAAAAGCTCTCAGTAAACTAGGAATAGAGGGAACTTCCTCAAGTTGATAAAGATTCACTCCAAAAAAAAAAATCTAGCATCATATTTAATGGTGAGAAACTTGAAGCTTTCCCACTAAGATCAGAAACAAGGCAAGAAGATGTGTGGAAGCCACAAGTACCCTAATGTGAGATTCCTAAAAAGGTGGCTTGAGCAGAAGTGGTTCTAACAATGAATTCCAAAATTCTAGCAAACATTAAACATTATGAGTGACACACAACATCTCTTACTTGTCATAATTCTCTAATAATAGCCAATTCATTTAACTATATCTTGGATAACTATATTATAGCCAGCCATGTGGTGAAGTCCAATCCACTGTAAACAAGGGGTCCATGGACCTGCTAGTGTAGTTTGTGTTCCAAACACCTAAGGAGTCCGGTGAATATGCACAGGTGAGTATGCAGGAGTCGGAGGTGAAGAGGTTACACTATCAGCAGGTAATCCTGGCAGAGCAGCTCCAGGGGGCCTTGAATCTCTGCCTTCACGTATATCAGATGCTTTTGCAGCTAATATGCCCTTTAGTGGCATACAGGCAAGCTGCAGGGTGACTGCTCTAACAATGCATGTATTTTCTGCTAATTAGAGCATCATCATTATTTTGAAATACTTGATATGAAAACATTCTGTTGGATTTGAAACCCATTTGCATTATCACAAGAAATTTTAACATTACATTTGTCAGCACAAAAAAATAGAAGAGCTGTTAAGTCCTTTAAATACATTTCAACTATTGCAAATTTGTGAGTAGTTGTAAAAATGGTTTTAAATTTTTTATTACCTACCAGTATGAATAAATTTTCTTGCCAATGGTGAATATCAAAAATCTGAAAAGATCATCATTAAAAGGTCATGATCAGAAATTGAAGATAGCCTTGACAAGCATAAAACCTGATATAAAAAAATTATGTTCATGGAGGATAATGGCTGAGTAGGACCCAACCAGACTAAACCACTTGCAGACAATCACTATAAAATGTGGACATAACACAAAACAGATACCTTAAGTCTCCAGAAGACGCTTACGGCCATGGCAGCCTAAACATGCCCAATCTCATGCCATCTTGGAATCTAAGCAGGGTTGAGAGAATACAGGAGAGCCCACACCCAGACAAGATGAGTTATATGGAGTTATCTGCTTTTCGCACAGGTCTCAGTCTAAGATCAAACATGGTTGGCATGAGGCTTAAGGCAGTGGAGGTGCTAATGGAAAAAAAAAACAGAGCTTCCTGTCCAGGGGAACCGTTGAATGTGGGTCAACTACTGCCACGGGAGATACAGGCAAAATATCAGAGATGGAAGTGTGAAATTCTGTCTTCCCATAACTCTGACTAAACCCTAAACCCTGAATGCATGGAGAAGAATCAAAACTACTCAGTTAAATACTAATGATCTGAACAAAGTTTCCACAACTAAATATTCGTAATGTCTGGGATATAATAATAATTTACCTGATATATAAAGAAGCAAGAAGATAGAACACAGTCTCCTAAAAAATTGACCTGCAGGCCAGGAGTGGTGGTTCATGCCTATAATCCCGCACTTGGGGAGGCCAAGGTGAGAGGATTATCTGAGCCCAGGTGTTCAAGATCAGCCTGTGCAACTTGGCGAGACCTCATCCCTACAATAAATCAAAAATTAGCCGAGCATGGTAGTGAGCACCTGTAGTTCCAACTACTTGGAAGGCTGAGGCAGAAGGATCACCTGAGCCCAGCAGGTTGAGGCTGTGGTAGCCATGAGCAGTGTGCTACTGTACTCCAGCCTGGGTGACAGAGTGAGACTATGACTCAAAAAAATAAAAGACCTGTAATGAATTCTGACATAATCTCAATGTTAGAGTGAGCAAAACTGAATATAAAAACAGTTATTATAACTATTGAGTATCCTTTATTGAGAATACATGCTCATAATGAACAAAAAAGAAGGAATGATAGCAGAGAAATAGAAATAATAAAAATAGCCAAAAGAGTGTTTTATAACTAAAAATATAATATTTGAAATAATTCACTGGTTGGGTTTAATATAATACCAATGACACGAGAAAGAATAAGTAAACTTGAGGAAAGATTAATAAAAATTATCCAGTGTGAAGAACAAAAAGGAAATAGATTGAAAAAAATAAACAGAGCTTAAGGAACCTGATGAGTGATATAAACTAGTCAAAAATATGTGTAATTGGAGTCCCAAAAGAAAACAAACCACAAATGGGGCAGAAAAATTAGTGATTTGCTATGGAACAGGACAGAGATTCTGGAAGAAAAAAACTCGATCTCTCAACCAAATCGTCTTTGCAAAGCCACCAGTAATATCCACTGGGGAAAGGAGACCATATTTAGTGAATAGTGTTGAGAAATCTCGCTGACCACATCCAGAAGAATGAAACTGGAGCCGACCCCAACCTATTACCATATACAAAAATCAACTCTAAATTGATCAAAGATCTAAACGTAAAACCTCAAACTATAAGAATGCTAGAAGAAAATGTAGGAAACACCTTATGCACATCGGGGTAGGCAATGAATTCTTAACCAAGTCCCCAAAGCAAATGCCATAAAAGCTAAGATAGACAAGTGGGACCTCATCAAACTGAAAAGCTTTTGCACAGCAAAAGAAAGTAACAAGAGAGTAAAGAGACAGTACACAGAATGGGAAAAAAATTTGCAAAGTATGTAACTGATAAAGATCTAACATTCAAGACCTACAAGAAACTCAAAGTCAAAGGAAAAAAGCAATCTCATTAAAAAGTGAGTCCAGGACATAGACACTTTTCAAAAGAAGGACATGCAAGCAGCCAACAGACACAAGAAAAAAATGCTCAGCCTCACTAATCATTAGAGAAATGCAAATCAAAACTACAATGTGATACCACCTAACTCCAGTAATGATGGCCATCGTCAATATATCAAAAACAGCAGATGCTGGCGCAGGTGCGGAGAAAAGGGGACATTTCTACACTTTTGGTGGGAGAGCAAGCTAGTTCAACCTCTATGGAAAGCATTACGGTGATTTCTAAAAGAGCTAAAAATTGACCTTCCATATGATCCAACAATACTTCTCCTGGGAATATACCTGGAGGAACATAAATCATTCTACAAAAAGGACACCTGCACACACATGTTTATTGCTGCACTATTCACAATAACAAAAACATGGAACCAACCCTACTGCCCATCAAAAGTGGACTGGAAAAAGAGAATGTGGTGCATATACATGATGGAGTACTACACAGCCATAAGGAAGAACAAAATCATGAACTTTGCAGCAAATTGGATGGAGTTGGAGACCATTATACTAAGTGATCTATCACAGAAACAAAGAACGGAACACCAAATGTTCTCAGTCATAAATGGGACCTGAATATTAATTACATTAGCACAAGGGAGGGATCTGCAGTTGCTGGGTACTGCTGGGGGAGCGGCAGGGGTAACATAACATCTCAAAGTGTACCTGGTCCTATACTGGGGGAGTGAGGACCAGTTGGAGGCCCAAACCTCACCCGCACGCAACCTACCTGTGTAGTTAATCCTTACTTGTACCTCACATCTCCATAATAAAATAAAATTTAATTTTAAAAAACCAAAAAAAATGATTTGAAGAAAGGATGGTCAAATATTCCAAATTTAATTAAAGGAATAAAACCACAAATGCAAAATGCTCAACACACACCATCAGGATGAAAATTAGAAGTACATTACAGTCAAATTGTTCAAAGTCAAATGATAAAAAGCAAATATTGAAAGGAGCAAGAAAAAAAATCACCTTATTACTTGATTAATAGCAGACTCATTGCCAGAAACTACAGAGGACAGAGGAGAGTAGAACAATAATATATTTTTAATTGCTGAAAGAAAAAAGTGCCAACATAATATTGGATATACAGAGGGTGCCAAAAAATGTATTCACATTTTAAGAAAAGAAAACAATGTATTAACGTTGTAAATACTCAATATATAGCAATAACAAAAGATGAATACAAGTAATGTTTGACTTCTGCAATTACAAGAGGTGCTCAAAATGGTTACCATCAGTGCCCAGACATTTCTGATTTTACAGCAAACTAAAAGTAATATCGGCCGGGCTCGGTGGTTCAGCCTGTAATCCCGCGCTTTGGGAGGCCAAGGTGAGTGAATTGCCTGAGCCCGCGGGTTCGAGACCCGCCTGGGCAACTTGGCAAGACCTCATCTCTACAATAAATCAAAAAAAATTAGCCGGGCGTGGTAGCGCGCGCCTGTAGTTCTGGCTACTTGGAAGGCTGTGGCGGAAGGATCGCTGGAACCCAGCAAGTCGAGACTGCAGTGACCGGGAGCAAAGCTTATATATTTTCCATAAAATGGTACAATATTCACTGTAGATTGTTCACAATTGAGGATTTGCATTGCAATTTTATATCAATCACTAGAATGAAATGCAAGAAGTAAAGCTAAAAGACAACTGAAAAATTCATATGAAATCTTAAAAAGAGCCAAACATAATCTCCCCATCTCTCCCCCTCCCAAAAAAAGGCAGGAAAGGAAGAGCAGAGAGGTAAACAAACAAGAACAGAGGGGAAAAAAATGAAAGCAAATAACAAAACAACATCCCCACACCTAACCATATTAGTTATTAAATCAGCATTATTAACCACGTTGATGGATTGATATTTATAGAGCACTATACCCAACAGCTGTAGAATATACACATTCTTTAGAGGCACACAACTCATTTGCTAGATCACATACTGTACCATGAACAAGCCTTAATAACTTGAAAAGTACTAAAGTCATACAGAGTATGTAGTCTAGCCAAAATGGAATTAAATTAAATAAATAACAATAAACTACCCAGAAAAACTCAAGTGCTTGAGAATTACACAACATACTTGTAAATAATCTATGTGTCAAAAAAATTACAAAAGAAATTAGAGGCCAGACGCGGTGGTTCAGCCTGTAATCGCAGCATTTTGGGAGGCCAAGGCAAGAGGATTGCCTGAGGCCAGGGGTTCAAGACCAGCCTGGGAAACTAGGTGAGACTTCATCTCTACAATAAATCAAAAAATTAGCTGGATGTGGTGGTGTGCGCCTGTTGTTCCAGCTACTTGGAGGACTGAGACAGAAGGATCGCCTAAGGCCAGCAGATCGAGGCTGTACTCCAGCCTGGGCAACAGAGTGAGACACCAATTCAAAAAAAAAAAAACAAAGAAAAAAGAACTTAGAAAATACTTTGAGCTGAACAATAATGAAAATTCAATATATAAAAATTTTAAGAATGAAGCTAAAGTAGAGTTTACAGAGAATTTCATAGTTTTAAATGCTTGCATTAGAACAAAAGAAAGAGCTACAATTTCCAAATTAAAATCCAACTTTAAAAAATTATACCCAAGGTAACTAGAAGAAAAAAATCTTAAAAGATGAGAGAAAATAAATCAGTAAATTTTTTTTAAAAGGATAAACAATAAAAATACCAATGAAACCTAAACCTGATCTTTAAGAAGTTTAGTAATATTGATAAGCACCTACCTGGTAAATGAGGGGATGAGAGACACAGAGACAGAAGAGAGAGAGACAAAGAGAGAATGCAACAGAGTGCAAATCGCCAATATCAGAAATGAGAGACGGGTTGTCACTATAGATCATATGACATAAAAATGAAAACAAAAGAATATTATGAACAACTTTATGCCAATAAATTTAACAATTTAAATTAAACTGACAAATATCTTGAAAGAAACAACCAAAACTGACCCAGGAAGAAATAATAAACTTGAATGGCATTATATATAGTAAAGAAATTAAATTTAAAATTAAACATCTTTCACAAAGAAAACTTCAGACCCAAATGTCCTGAATTATATTATATTTCTGAATTATCTTTCAGAAATTAATTACATCAATCTTACACAAACTCAGCAAATATTATCTTATGAGTCAGGACTATGCTGATAAAAGGAGACAAATAGGCCAGGCTGGGTGGCTCAGCCTGTAATCCCAACACTTAGGGAGGCCGAGGAGAGTGAATTGCCTGAGCCCGCAGGTTCGAGACCAGACTGGGCAACTTGGTGAGACCTTGTCTCTACAATAAATAAAAAAAATTAGCTGAGTATGGTAGCACGCTCCTGTAGTTTCGGCTACTTGGAAGGCTGAGGCAGAAAGATCACTGGAGCCTAGCAGGTCGACACTAGAGTAGCCGTGAGTGTGCCACTGCACTCCAGCCTGGGCAGCAGAGTGAGACTCCAGTTTCAAAAAAAAAAAAGTCACAAGAAAACTACATACATGCTATTGATTGACTGCTTGTATTTCTCCAAAACTTGTCTATTGAAATCCTAGCCCTCAAGGTGAGAGTCTTAAGAGGTGAGGGCTTTGGAAGATGATTAGGTTACAATGGTGAACCCCTTATGAATGGGGATCAATACCCTTATGAAAGAGGTCCTAGAGGAATCTCTCACCCCTTCTACCATATGATGGCACACAAGAAGATGTTATCTATGAACAAGTAAATGGGTCCTCACCAGATACCAAATCTGCCAGGTGCCTTGATCTTGAACTTCCCAGCCACCAGAATTGCAAGAAAATTTTTTTCGTTGTTTATAAACCACCCCGGTTAGGGTATTTTGATAAAGCATCCCAAATGGATTAAAACAATGCATCTGTCATAATATAGATATTATCATTTCTATTCAAAATTGTACTAGAGTTGTTCAGTGTCATCGTCAAGAAAAAAAACTTAGTTTAACATTCAGTTTAGAAAGGAAGAATCAACTCTGTATTGGTAATTGTATGATCATGTACCTAGAAAATCCTAAGCAATCTACAAAATTTACTAGAATTAATAAGTATGTTTATAAAGGTCTTAGTGCAAAAGATCAATATAAAAGTTAATTGTATTTCTATATACTATTAATGAATAATTGGAAAGTAAAATGAAGATCAATTTACAATTAGAATCCAAAATAAGTAAAGTAGCTATGAATAAGTTTAATGAAATGTATACAAGAACTTTCCACTGAAAACCTAAACATTTTTCTGAGAAAAATTAGGCCTAAATTACTTAAAAGTAAATGATGATAATGTGTTAAGTTGTTTGAATATTAATAAGGCAATTCTTCCCAAATTATTGTGTAAGTTCCCATTTATCCCAGCAAAATGACAGAGGATCTTTTGAAAAAAATTGACAAGCTGGTTCTAAAATTTAAATGCAAAATCAAAGGGCTTAGAGTATCCAAATTTCTTTTACGTAAATATTCTAATTTTAATACTTACAAATTTACTGTAATCATAGCAGTGTGGAACTAACGAAAAGGTAGACATGAAGATGAGTGGAACAGATTAGAATCAAGAAGTAAACTCAGATATATTCCCCATCTTAATAATTCGATGGGGAATATATAGGCTTTTCAACAAATGTGGAAACAATCGGATATCAGTGTGGGGGAAAAAAATAAACATTGACACCTACCAAACATCATATAAATAAGTTCATTAGAAATGGGTCATAGAGCTAAACATTGCAGCCGTCCCCAAAGCCCTCCCACGCCCGCAGGCCCCAGGCCAGGTGCAGCAGCATCATCCCTGACACCTCTCTAGGTTACCAGCTTCACGAACAGGGCAGGGGAGACCACATGCCCATGCAGACACGAGGGAGTTAGAGGTTAGTGAGGCCTCCACAGTATGAGCCATATGTTAAGGCATCATGGTTACACGGTACTAACAGCCATGGATGAACTGGCCAGGGAGATGGCCTGGCCCCCACGAGGCCCTGTGCCCTGGTTCCACCTTGGAACAGGAGACAGGGGCTCAAGAGGATGGAAGCAATCCAGGAGACCCCACAGGATGCTCCACTCCCTTCTAAAGCCAGGATGCAGGCATGACAGGGTGAGGGAACCTGGAGGGATACAGAAAGGGTGGAGGCCTAGGGGGTCCTCCCTCCCCCACAGCACAGGCAGAAGCAGCAATGAGACACTAGACCACCGAGGAGGCTGGAGGCCTGCAGGAGTGGAAGGGCTGAGGCACAGGTTGGAGGAGTATGACTGGGCCAGGCCGGAAGGCAGACCAGGATGGGAGGACAGCCGGGGAAGGGCCCTATCAGCACTTTGGTACGAGGTGGGGAAGATTGGGGTGTGAGTGGGGCACATCCCTCCACTTGTCTGTCTGCCTGTCCACCCTGCCTGCCTCCCAGGTGTGGGCTCAGTCCTTCCACGCCTTTTTGATGGTGAGATTCCACTCCCAGGACAGGTGGTCAGTCTTGCCATCGTCTGTGAATCGTCACTTGATGTTGCAGCTGCCCGGCGCCAGCATGCCCTTTGGTGCCTCCTCCATGGGGGTCAGGAACTCATATTCTTCTGCCCGGAGCACGCAGCTTCGCACCATGTAGTCAGTCTTGCCAATCTTGACGCATTTCCAGTATGTGTGCTGGATGTACTTCACGCACGACGCAATCTCTCTGTTCACCCGGAAAGAGATCTTTATCCGGTATTCCACATCCTCCTTCAGCACAGACGACTGCTTCTTGAAGCTCTCCAGATCACTTGTCAGGTCCAGCCCCAAGGGGCCCGGGGCACTGCCGCACATCAGATTCAGGTGGGTCACAGTGACGTTGGGGAGGTGGGGTCTGCAGAGACAGCCACATGGCCCAGCAGGGCCTCCTTGTACTTTCGCAGGCTCTCATCATCCTTGTACAGCTCCTGGATCTCTTGGATGCTCTTCTGGGCTGGGTGCTTGTAGTTGACCAAGTGCTCATCTTCCTTGTTCTCAGCTGCAATCCGTGCCAGCTGCTTGGCTGTGTGTTCCTGCTCGGCCATGCTCACCACTTACCTGGGTCAGGGACAACCAGAGGGTTTGGCCACGCAGTTCTCACCCCTCACGCAGTCAGCTACATAATGTCTTGGAGACTAACATATAAGAATTTTTTTATGATGCAGGGTTAGGCAAAAAGCATGAAAATATTGACTAAATGGGCATCATCAAAATTGAAAATTTTGCTCTTTGAGAGACATATTTAAAAACACAAAAAGACAAACCACACACTGAAAAATACATATTTTTGACAAATGTATATAAGAGCTTATATCTAAGATATGAAAGAACTCTTACAAGGTAAAAAATCCTAGAAGAAACATTTGAATGATTTGAACAGACACTTCACAAAATAAGATCGACAAATCCCTAGAAGGACCATGAAAAAATGCTCACCGTCACCACCCATTACGGAAATGCAAATTAAAACAAGTAAGAGAGTCCATAACACATTTACTGGAATGACTTGACTACCATTAAAAACATTAAATACACCAAATGTTGGTGAGGATGTGGAACAACTGGAATTACCATACATTATTTTTGGGAATGTGAAATGCTACAGTCACTCTGAAAAACACCTCAGTAGCTTCTTATAAAGTTAAATTTACCATGACCATGCAATCCCACTGGGAAATTAAAGACCTAAATAAATAAAAACACATGATTACATGAAAAGTTATAGTAAATGTTCATAGCAGCTTTATTGATGATAGTCAGATATTTGAAGCAACCTAAATGTCCACCAACATGCAAATACATAAATTATGATTGTATCTGTACAATGGAATATTACAGAGTGATAAAAAGTAACAAAATTTGATACACACAACGATATGGATTCAAGGCATAAACATGATGCTAAGTGAGAAAAAGTCAAAGCACACAATCTTGCATACTATGTGATTCAATTTCTATGAAAGTCTAGAAAAGGCAAAACCATAGTGACAAAAATCAGATCAACGGTTGCCTGGTACCAGGAGTCAGGTCAGGGAATCAACTGCAGAAAAATGGAAGGGAATTTTTGACATGATGGAGGTGTTCTATACTGTAATTGCCTTGTTACGAGACTGTATACAATCATTAAAACTCATTAACTGTCCATTTAAAATACAGGCATACTTCAGAAATATTGCAGATTCCACACAAATATTTTTGTTTCCCAGTGCAGATAAAAGTTACATTTATACTACCTTGCAGTCTATGAAGTGTGCAATAGCATTATTGCTTTAAAAATGTACATACCTTAATTTAAAAGACATTATTGCTAAAAATGCTAGCAGTCATCTGAGGCTTCAAGCCATAGTCTCTTTTTGCTGCTGGAGGGTCTTGCCTCCATGTTGATGGCTGCTGACAGATCAGGGTGGTGGTTGCTGAAGGCTGGGATGGCTGTAGCTATTTCTTCCAACAAGACAACGACGAAGGGTGCCGTATCAATTGACTCTTCCTTTCACAAAAGATTTTTCTGCAGCATGTGACACTGTTGAATAGCATTTGAGCCACAGTAAAGTTTCTTTTAAAAACCTTTCAAACCCTGCCATTGTTTTATCCACTTGGTTTATGGAATATTCTAAATCCTTTGTTATCATTTCAATAGCATTCACATCATCTTCGCCAGGAGATTTCATCTCAAGAAACCACTGTCTTTGCTTCTCCTCCTCTTCATTCAAGTTTTATTGTGAGATTGCAACAGTTCCGTCACCTCCTCAGGCCCCTTTTCCAGTGCGAGTTCTCTTGCTATTTGTACCACACCTGCAGTTACTTCCTCCACTGAAATCTTGAGCTCTAAGCCATCCATGAGAGTGGAAATCAAGCTTTTCCAAACTCCTATTAATGTTGGTATTTTTTACCTCTTCCCATGCCCCACAAATGATCTTAATGGCATCTAGAATGGTGAATCCTTCAGGTTTCCAATTTATTTTGCCCATATCCATCAGAGGAATGACTTTGCCCATATCCATCAGAGGAATGACTATCTCATAGCAACAGCAGTCTTACAACAATTAAAGACCGTGAAAAAATGCTCACCATCACCGCTCATTATGGAAAGGCGTATTAAAACAAGTAAGAGATACTACAACAAATTTACTGGAATGGCTACCATTAAAAACCTTAACTAAAAAGGAACGCTTCTACACTGCTGGTGGGAATGCAAACTAGTACAACCTCTTTGGAAGACAGTGTGGTGATTTCTGAAAGAACTAGAAAATGACCTTCCATATGACCCAGCAATTCCCCTGTTGGGAATATACCCGGAGGAACTCAAATCATTCTATAGAAAAGATACCTGTCCAAGTGTGTTTGCTGCATCTCTATTTATAATAGCAAAAACATAGAACTAACCATGCTGCCCATCAAAGCTGGACTTGATTTTTAAAAAAGGTGGTACACATACACAATGGAATATTATGCAGCCATAAAGAAGGACAGACATATGAACTTCGCAGTAACTTGGATGGATTTAGAGTCTGTCATACTCAGAGATCTATCACAGAAACAAAGAACAGAGTACCATTTGTTCTCACTCATAAGTGGACCTTGACCAATTATCATAATACTATAAGAAAGGGATTGGCAGTAGTGGGACACTACCAGGCGAGGGAGGGCCACACCTCAACCACAAGGGTACCTGCATAATGAACATTTGCATACATAACCCTGAATTTTACCCCACATCTTTAAAATAAAAAAGAAGAAAATATATTTAACTTAGTGGGACATAATAAGATAGTGGTTGAGCATATTAAAAAAAACACAATATACCAAATGTTGGTGAGGATGTGGAACACCTGGAATTATCATACATTAATTAACAATGTATTTGTTAAGTAATAAGACTTCAAAGTACAAACTATACCTTGATCCTTGGGCTGCGGAATGGATACTGTGTTAGGAAACATGAAAACAGCATGAATGTCCTTGTACACTAACGTCAGAGCTAATTTCAGAGCTCTTGGGTGAGCGGAATATTTTTTGAGAGGAATCTTTTCTTCCCGAGAAATAGATTTCAACAGTGGGCTTAAAATATTCAGTAAACCATGCTATGAACATAAGTGCTGTCGTCCAGGCTTTGTTGTTTCATTTATGGAGCATAAGCAGAGTAGATTTAGCCTAATTCTTAAGGCCTCTAGGACTTTCAGAATGGCAAATGAGCTTTGGCTTCAACTTAAAGTCAACAGCTGCCTGCGTTAGCCCCTCAGAAGAGAGTCAGCCTGTCCTTTGAAGCTTTGAAGCCAGACGTTCACTCCTCTCTTGCTCTGAGAGTCCTAAATGGGATCTTCTTCCAATGTTAGATTGGTTCATCTACATTGAAAGTCTGTTGTTAAATGTAGCCACCTTCATCTTAGCTAGATCTTCCGGATAACTTGCTGCAGCTTCTATATCAGCACTTGATGCATCACCTTGTACTTCTGTGTTTTAGAGACAGCTGCATTCCTTAAACCTCATGAGCCAACCACTGCTCGTTTCCAACATTTCTTCTGCAGCTTTCTCACCTCTCTCAGCCTCCACAGAATTGAGCGGCTAGGTCTAGCTGGGAATTAAGTTTTGGCTTAAGGGAATGCTGTAGTTGGTTTGACCTTCTATGCAGACCACTCAGACTTTCTCTGTATCCGCAATAAGGTTGTTTTGCTTTCTTGTTCATGTGTTCACTGGAATCGCGTTTTTAATTTCCGTCAAGAACTTCCCTATTACATTCACAACTTTGCAAACTGTTTGGTACAAGAAGTCTAGATTTGGGGGCACACCTTCCTCGCTAAACTTAATCATTTCTAGCTTTCGATCTAAAATGAGAGTCATACAGCTCCCCCCTTCACTTGAACACTTAGAAGGCACTGTGAGGTGATTAACTGGCCTAATTTCAGTATTGTGTCTCAGGGGGTAGGTAGGCCCAAGGAGAGGACGAGAGAAAGGGAATGTCTGATTGGTGGAGCAGCCAGAACACACACCACATTGCTAGTTAAGTTCTTCGTCTTATATGGCTCTAGTTGTAGTGCCTCAAAGCAGTCATGATCAACAACCACAGATCACTGTAACAGATAGAATGATAATGAAAAAGCTTGAGATATCGCGTGACCCAGGCATGCGTCGAGTACCTACTGTTGGGAAAATGACACTAAAAGACTTGCTTGACCCAGGATAGCCACAAACCTCTATTTTATTTTATTTTATTTTATTTTTTAGATCCAAGGGGTCCATGTGCAGGTTTGTTACATGTGCAGGTCTGTTAAATAGGTATATTGTATGATGGTAAGGTTTGGGTTTCTGTTGAGCCCATCGCCCAGATGGTGAGCAAGGCACCCAGTGGGTAGTTTCTCAGACATTACCGTCCTCCTCTCCTCCCTGCTTTAGGAGTACCCCCGTATGTGACGTTCCCATCCTTGTGCCCATGTACATTCAGTATTTAGTTTCCACTTATTCATGAGAACATGCGGTATTCAGTTTTCTGTTTCTGTGATAACTCTCTTAAGATGATGGTCTCTAGCTGCATCCATGTTGCTGTAAAGAACAGGATTTTGTTCTTTTTGTGTGTGGCTGCAGAGCATTCCGTGGTAGATATGCACCACGTTTTCTTTATCCAGTCCACCGATGATGCTCACCTGGGTTGGTTCTATGTTTTTGCTTTTGTGGATAGTGCTGTGATAGACATGCAAGGGCAGGTGTCTTTTTGGCAGAGTTATTCATGCTCCTTTGAGTATATATATATCCACTAAGGGGGATTGCTGGGTCAAATGATAAATCTATTTTTAGTTCTTTGAAAGATCTTCAAAATGCTTTCCACAGGGGTTGAAGTAGCTTCCACTTCTATCAACAGTGTAGGAGCATTCCCTTTTCTCTGCACCTTTGCCAACGTATGTCATTTTTTGGCTTTATAAATAAAAGCCATTCTGATCAGTGTGAGATGATATCTCATTGTGGTTTTGATTTGCATTTCTCTGATGATTAAAGATTTTCGCGTATTTGTTGGTTGCTTGTGTGATAAGTGTCTGTTCGTGTCCTTTGCCCACTTTTGAATGGAGTTATTTGCTTTCTTCCTGTCAATTCCTTTGAGATATTTGTAGAACCTGAACATTCGTCCTTTGTCAGATGCAGAGTTTGCAAATATTTTCTCCCATTCTGTAGATTGTCTGCTAATGTAGTTGATAGATTCTTTTGCTGTGCAGAAGGTCTTTAGTTTGATTAGGTCCCATTTGTCTATTTTAGTTTTTGCTACTTTGGCTTTCGAGGTCTTGGTCATGAGTTCATTGCTTGGGTCAACGTCCAGAAGAGTGCTTCCTAGGCTTTCTTCTAGAATTTTTACAGTTTGAGGCCTTATGTTTAGGTCATTAACCCATCTTGAGTTAACTTTTGTATATGATGGGAAAAAGAGGTCCAGCTTCCTTCTTCTGCATATGGTTAGCCAGTTATTCCAGCGCCATTTGTTAAATAGGGTTTTCTTCCCCCAGTGTTTGTATTTGTTGGTTTTGTCAAGGATGAAATGGTTGTAAGATGTCAATTTTATTTCTGGGTTCTCAATTCTGTTCCATTGGGCTATGTGTCTATTTTTGTACCAGTACCATGCTGTTTTGGTTACTGTAGCCTTGTAGTAAAATTTAAATTCTGTCAATGTGATACCTCCAACTTTTTTTTTCTTTTTTTCCTTCTTAGAATTGCTTTGGCTATTCAGGCTTTTTTTTTTTCTTTTTTTTTCTTCCATACGAATTTAGTACTGTATTTTCTAGATATGGTAAATGATACAGGTAATTTGATAGAGATTATGCTGACTCTGTAGATTGCTTTAGGCAGTTGAACATTTTAACAATATTGATTCTTCAAATTATGACCATGGAATGTTTTCCCATTTGTTTGCATCACCTTTTATTTCTTTAAGCAGTATTTTTTTTTTAGTTGGAGTCTCACTCTGTTGCCCAGGCTGTAGTACAGTGGCATGCTCATGGCCACTGCAGCCTCGACCTGCTGGGCTCAGGCAATCCTTCTGCCTCAGCTTTACAAGTAGCTAGAACTACAGGCAAGCACTACCATGCCCGGCTTATTTTTTGATGTATGGTAGAGACGAGGCTGATCTCGAACACCTGAGCTCAGGCAATCCTTTCACCTTGGCCTCCCAAAGTGCTGGCCTTACAACCTTGAGTCATCGCACCAGGCTTTAAGCAGTATTTTGTAGTTCTTGCGGCAAAAGTCTTTCACCTCTTTGGATAGATGTATTCCGAGGTTTTTGCTTTTGCTACATAAATGGTTTTGTGTTCTTAATTTGGTTCTCAGCTTGAACTGTGTTAGTGTATAGAAATGTAACCGATTTGTAAGCATTGATTTTGTAACCTGAGACTTTACTGCAGTCACTTGAGTGCAAGGAGTCTTTTGATGGAATCTTTAGGGTTTTTCAGATATAGAATTATATCATCTACAAAGAGAGGTAAGTTAACTTCTTCTTTTCCTATTTGGAAACTTTTTATTTCTTTCCCTTGCCTGATTACTCTGGCTAAGATTTTTAGTACTATGTTAAATAGAAATGGTGAGACTGGGCATACTTGTCCCAGTTCTTAAGGGGAATGCTTACAACTTCTGCCCATTAAGTATGATGTTGGCTGTGGCTTTCTTTTAGATAGCTCTTATTATTTTGATGAATGTTCTTTTGATGCCTACATCGTCGAGAGTTTTTGTCATGAAGGGATGTTGGATTTTATCAAATACTTTTCTGCATCTATTGAGAGAATCATGCTGCACTCGTCTGTCTTTCTGTTTATGTGGTGTATTACATGTCTTCATTTGTGTATGTTAAACCAGCCTTGCATCCCAGGAAAAAATCCCACCTGATTGTGAGGGAAATTTTTTTTTGTATACTGCTGGATGCCGGTTAGCTAGGATATTGTTGAGATTTTTCATCTACTAAAACTTCAGTTTGTGGAAATTGCAATCTCTGTGAAGCACAGCAAAGTGCAATAAAATGAGGTATGCTTATAAGTGAATTTTACTGTGTATAAATTATGTCACCATAAAGCTGGGAATGGTGAAAAACAGTTATGTTGACAGAAACATGTTCAAACACCTTGTTTTAAAAATTTGGCCATATGACCCAGCAATTCCTCTATTGGGAATATACCCGAAGGAACTCAAATCTTTCTACAAAATGACACCTACACACATATGTTTGTGGCAGCTCTATTCACAATAGTGAAAACATGGAACCAACCATGCTACCCATCAAAACTGGACTGGATAAAAAAAATGTGGTATATATACGCAATGGAATATTATGCAGCCATAAAGAAGAACAAACATATGAACTTCGCAGCAACTTGGACAGATTTAGAGTTGATCATACTCAGTGATCTATCACAGAAACAAAGAACAGGGTACCATATTTTCTCACTCAAAAGCAGATCTTGAGCAATTATAATACTATAAGAAAGGGATTGGCAGTAGTAGGAAACTGTCAGTGGAGGCGGGGTGGATTGGCAGTTGAGGAAAACTGCTAGGGGAGAGAGGGGCACATCTCATCAACAAGGGTACCTGCATAATTAACGTTTGTATACCTAACCCTGAATTGTACCCCATATCTTTATAATATAAATAACTAAATATTAAAAATTTGGAAAGATTTTATTTGGAAGTTTTATATAAATTTGATGTTTAAGAATTTTCCTATTCTTTACATTTACTTCTTTTTATAAAGAAAATACAAATAGGGCCGGGCCTGGTGGCTCAGCCTGTAATCCCAGCACTTTGGGAGGCTGAAGCGAGTGGATAGCCTGAGCCCATGGGTTTGAGACCCACCCTGGGCAACTTGGGGTTTATTGTAGAGATTTCGTCTCTACAATAAACCCCAAAAAATTAGTTGGGTGTGGTAGCATGCACCTGTAGTTCCAGCTACTTGGAAGGCTGAGGCAGAAGGATCACCAGAGCCTAGCAGTTCAAGGCTGCAGTGGCCATGAGCATGCCACTGCACTCCAGTCTGGGCGACAGAGTGAGACTCCAACTCAAAAAGAAAAAAAAGAAAAGAAAATACAAGATAGCACAGTGGCTCACACTTGTAATTCCACAACTTTGGGAGCTCAAGACAGAAAGTTCACTTGAGTCCAGAAGATGAGTAACATAGTGAAATCCCATCTCTACAAAAAAAATTTTTTTTTAATTATCCAGGGGTAATGGTGTACCGTAGTTCCAACAGCTCAAGAGGCTAAGGTGGGAGAATCACTTGAGCCCAGGAGACCCCAGTGAGTTATGATCACACCACTGCCACTCCGGGAGTGGAGAAAGAGTAAGAGCCAGTCTCAGGAAAAAAATGCAATAAACTTTTATTACGGTTCCAATAAGCCTATCAGATCTTTCATTTACTGAAGTGTTCTGTGAAATTATTACTATTTTCTTAGGATGCTAAGACACAAATAGCTTTAAGAAGAAATACTGTATACACGAACTCCCCAGTGAAACTAACTCAGGGTAGGGTAAAATACACATTTTGAATAAAATATTCTTCCTTGTTTTTTGTCACCATTTTAGCTATTTAAAACGTACAATTCAGTGGCATTTAGTACATTTGTGATGTTATATGACCATCATCACTATACAGTTCCAGGAGATTTTCATCACTCCAAAAGGAGACTTTATACCCTCAATGCTTTTATTTTTGAACTCTGTATCCTTACTTTAATTTTCAGAGAACTTGGGTTCTCTGCCTCTCTACCCAGAGCCATGAGTGAACAAATGCACTCCGGTGGCAGGGAAAGGACTTGTGGTCAGAGTGTGGAAATATCTCCCTGCAAAATGTTTTTCACATTTCAAACAAAGCAGTGCTGCACACACATACAATGGTAACTGCTTCCGTGTATTTTCCAAGATGGCAGGTTCTTCAGACTCAAAAACTGCCATCATCCTAGCAAGTCCTGTCCTCAGCCAACCTCAAACTTCTGCTAATTTCTACATCAGTCATTGAAGAACCTGCAAGTCATACACACAAATCCACTCCAGTGGATTTAAGTAATAGAGAGAATTTATGGGAAAGGATCAGGGTAGTTAGGTCACAAAATCAAATAGACAGTGTCCTGGAAGGTTTGAAACCAAGGCATTTCAGGGGATTTCAGTGACAAGAACTCTTAGAGTATTCCTGGGTGATGTCATTCCAATTATCCGATTCTGATACATACAGACTCCACTAACCTCCCAGTGTCTAGTCCTGGGAGAGACTGGTTGGTCTTACTGGATTATGTGCCAAGTACATGTCCAGAAAAGCGGGGTAACATGACCAACGCATCTATCAGGCCCTCAGGAAGTGTTTTTCCATAGAAAAGTGGATTGCTGCTGGAGGCCTGGCACTATTTCTCACAGATTTAGCAGTCAGTTAATAATGGGCAGCTATAATCATGTGTTCATAAGGAAAAATGAGGCTGAGGAAAAATCCTAGCCATAGAGTGTAGGACAATCAGTCAAGCTATGCCCAGGGTCCAGGGATAAGTAGATGGGGCAAAACAACCAAATTCAAGCTGCAAGCCATGCTCTCAGACACAGTCCATTCTGAGCAGG
>CAUYQG010051542.1:0-12302 GCA_963574415.1 Tarsius wallacei | reverse complement strand
CGGCCCAAATTATATCTTTTTTTTTTTTTTTTTTTTTTTTTAGTTGGTGTCACACACTGTCGCCCCGAATGGATTTCAGTGGCTGCTTCCTGCCACCCCAGCCTCGACCTGCTGGGCTCCGGCGATCCTTCCACCTCAGCCTTCCAAGTAGCTGGAATTACAGGCATGCGCTACCACGCCCGGCTGATTTTTATTTATTCTAGAGAAGAGGTCTCACCAAAGTTGCCCAGGCGGTCTCGAACCCGCGGGCTCAGGCAATCCACTCACCTCAGCCTCCCAAAGCGCGGGATTACAGGCTGAGCCACCGAGCCCAACCAAATTATATCTTGAGCCTTATCCTCTTCACTGAGATGAAGACTCCTATATCCAATTGCCTACAAAACATTTCCACATTTCAGAGCATCTCAACCTTAACAACAATAAGACATAATTTTGTATTTTCCTTGCCATATTCATTCCTCTTCTAGTCGTCCTACTGCAATAAATAGCACCTCAATCTATCTAATCATTCAAGGTTAATACTTAGCCTTCATCTTTGATTTTTATCTTTCCTTCCTCCCATATTACAACCAAAATATATTCAGAATCTGTCCTGTCTCTTCTTTTCTGCTAGTTCAAGTCATCATCATCATTCAAACTACCGCAATAGGACTCACTTTCTAGCTGCTCTCCCTTCCTGACCCCCTATAACCCACATAGCAGCCAGAGCAATTTTTCTTTTTAATTACTGATCAGATGATGGCACTTCCAGGCTAAAAAACTTGCCAATGACTTTCCACTGCAGTCAGAATAAATTCCTAATGTCTTACCATACGCTACTATAAAGCCTCATGACCTGGTCTCTATCAAACTCCCTTATACAATTTTCTATCACAACTCTTCACTCTGTTTCAGCACACTAGTCTTCTTTTCCTTTCCCTAGGACACCAAGTTCATTCCTGTTTTAGGATCTTTGTATTTACTGTTTCCTCCACTAGGAAACTTTGCATCCAGATCTTTAAGGGCTAACTCTATCTCATCATTCAGGGCTTGGCTTAAATGTCACCTCTTCAGTGATAACAAATCACCCTCTATCACATCAAAACACTTTACATTATTTTTCTGGTATATTTACGTATCACTAACTTCCTTGCACAAAAATGTAGGTCCTTTGGGAACAGAAACCTGGTCTGTTTTGTCTATTGTTGTATCCCAAGCACCTAAAAAAATTCCTATCACATAACAGACACTCAGTAAACATTTGTTAAATAAATAAATATATGAACCTAGAGACGTGGTATTTCTTTAACATGTCAAAATTATTACTACACAACCCCTTACCAACTTGAAAGCAGAATCTATACCTAACACATCTTTGCATCCTCAAAAGGACTTTTACAGTACCTTGTATATTGCACATACTCAAAGAAATTAAAATTAATGAAGGAAATTTTATCTTAAAATGTTTAAAATATACTTATATACTTAATTATATGTACTTACATAAATACTTATTAAGTATGTAGTATATACCATTACGTGCCTTATATATTATCCCATTTGATACTCCTAAAACCTCTGTGAGATAATAAATATCAGTAGTCATGCTTTATAGATGTAGGATGTAAACAAAAAGAGCTTAAGTCACTTGCCCAAAGTAACACAACTAGTCAGTAGCAGAGCTGAAATGTGAACTTAGGCATTCTTCCTTAAGCCAAGTATAGTATCAGTATCGGCTAAATAACTATCCTAAGAAGAAGACCTTGTCATTTTACCCATTTGAACTTATAACTTTTCAGAGACTATGAGGTTCTTCTAAGCCAAAAGTTTGTGTAGGCCACAGCTGTTACACAATCTTAGCTACACACTTGTTATCAAAACACAGTAGCCTTCTTGAACAGTTCTACTATGAGTTCCAGAGCAATGTCAAAAGATCTCTGAACAATGGAAACATTGTATAGCATAAACTTAATTCATAATCACTGGAGGGAGATATGGGGTATACAGCTTACTGTTAAGTATGTGATCCAATATACTTGAAATATACTATTAAGTATATGATCCAATATGATATGAAATTTAACAGAACACTAAAGAAGTGAAAAAATTTTTGAATGTTTGTCTACAAAACAACAGTAATGTGAGGATATATTACTTCATGACAGAACTGGTGATAACAAAGTTATATTTTTTCATAATATATCATTCAACTTTATAAAGATAAAAAATAATCTTTCATAATCTCTCCAAAAACTGTACTACAGTCATCTCTCATCATCCCCCAAAGTTTTATTAAAAGTTTATGACTCCACTTTGGAATGTCAAACTTATTTGTATAAATAGTCAAATCCTGTAGTTTGTCATTTTTAATATTTAGAGCTCCTATGATTCCTCTCTGGAAGCCTCAGGAGTAGACAACCTGAAACATGTCCTCTCATGCCCTAAGAAGACCTCTATAGAGTTATTATTTTTCCCTGCTCCCCAGATTCTCCACCAAAGTTAATTCCTGTAGCTACTAAACCCATAGTACACTAGAGTCAGAAAGGAAAACCCTCCATAATTCCAACCCCAAAAGAACTTAGAATGACAAAACTATATCGATTCACACTGAAACAATTCAATAAAAGAAGAGGAGTAAACAGGCAGAAAGTGAAAAGAATAGCCAACCAACCTCATAACTATTCTCTGAAGTCTGAAGACACTTTTGGGTTATCTCTAGAATTTTCAAACATGATTTACGTGTCTGATCTGTCTCCTCAGCTTGACACTAAGTATACCAAGTAGCATAGCATCTGTAAATCTCCCTAATAAAAATATCTGTAAAATGTTCCCCCTAGAATGGTCCTCAAAGTTCAGTATATTTTTACTATCTTGTCAGTTTTCTGCCATGATATTATGACATGGTTATTTCATTTTAAAGGTTACCATCCTTTCGACTGCCAGATATCAGCTATCACGGGGACACATAATGGAATAATATTTCTGTAATTTACATAGAGGCAACATTTTTAAGAGGTTTTGAGTGAATGAAATGATCTTGATAATTCTAAAACCTAATCTAATGAGAAAATTAGGTGACTACAAAATCTCAGGAAATTATATATATATATATATAATAAATAAATAAATATATATTTATTTATTATATATATATATATATAAAATCTAGAAACTAGAATAATCTGTAACAGTGATTTTTATATTGCCTTTAATTTTAATATAAATATACAAACTGCTATCTTAACACAAGGTATCTGCTTAATTCCTAATTAACTTCACTTCCATCCTTTCTTTTCCGTATCTTTTCTCATTCAGTTGGCTTTAAATATATTCATGCCAATTTTCCATGTTCTCACCATCATGATTAAACATTTTTATACAGCACTGGTACAGGAGATGACTGATAACAATCTTATTCTTCTTAAACTGAATTCTTGCTGGGTCTGTGAGGTGGAAAAAATGTTAAAAGTGATTTAAAAGCTAGATTTTCTGAAGTCCTCCTTTTTCAGATGAATATCAAAAGAAAAAGAAAATGAGCATGTAGTCATTCTACCTTTTAAATGAAAAGTCCATACTGTGAAAATAGAGAAAAATATATTCAAAAAGACTAAGTAACAAACTGCTTAAGCCATTTCCTGAAAAGAAACTGCATTTCTGGTTGTAATTGTTAAAATTATAGAAAACAACTCCCCGTTCTTCAAAAATCACTAAAATATGGCTCCAAAATAATAGGTATTATTATTTTTAAAAAGTAAAGGTATTAAGAGCAAAATTGCAGTGTTGATAAATTTCAGTAATGAGCTATTGTGCTAGAAGGCAACTGTGGTAAGATAAACACGGTACTAACCCATCTTGCCAAAAAGAAGACAAAAATAATAAAGACAATTTAAGAGAGAATTGATTAAATCACTTGAAAAAAGGCATTGGTGCCTGTAAAATTCTTTAGGAATTTTCTTCCTATGGGATGTTTTGTAAATGTCTTTGTCTTGTCTGAAGTGTACTAAAATTACAAATACACACAGAGAAAAATTGCTTTTACTTATCAAGTTGAAAGAAACAAGGAAGGCTTGAAAAACAGGTATTTCCAGGGGAGAAAAGTAAAGCAGGAAAGTGAAGGTATAATAAAAGGACTATAATCAGAGATATGGAAGGAAGACAAACTGCATTAATTAATTTTCTTTAAGAAATGAGACTAGCTGCACACTGAGATGAATTGTCTCATTTGCCAAGTGTCCCAAGTGGCAAAGTCAAACAAATAACTCTAATTCTTCATTAGTATTTCATCAAGTTTAACCATTTACAGGATGCCAAAAAGGGGGAGGGGTCTTTAACTCTTATGAGAATAACGAATCAACTTTTGTGTGTATTTTTCAATACCTTCCTTTATTGAAATAACCAAGTGCTAAATGAAGATGGTATATACAGAGCAAAATTAAATAAGATAAATGCAGGAACTATCTACTTTTCATGGGAAGCCATGCTATAATGTTGATAGGGCAAAACCTTTCAAATTATTCAGAACTAGGTTTAAACACTGACTCTTCCACTTCCTAGTTAAATGACTTTGCCCCATTCATTTAATCTCTTGAGTCTCAATTTTCACAGATGTACAAAATGAAGGACATAGCGGCAACACATGTTGGTGTGAGATTAAAAATCACTGTGACATTAAATATCATATATGTAAAGTACCTGACTCTTAACTCAACAAATACTAATTGCTCTAATAAAGTATTTAAGTCAGGCAAATATTTATTTAAATATTTGAGATTTACTGTTAAATGATCAAAAATCTGAGTACAGCATGAGACATTCTGAAGCCAAATGAGTCTCACTCAATATTTAGCTGAGAAATTGAATGGATATAAGTCCTCAATTTTTATGCACTTTCACCACAGAGGTGACACTTCTGGAAAGTGTCACTGAAATTTTTTTTTTCCTTTGGACAGCTTTGTTTTTTTCCTCAGTTCTACTAAAAGATAAATTTTTTAATCAAAGTCTAGTTTTTATAGCATATGGGACTATTTCCCAAATGAAAATAATTTCATCATTTTTCATAAGATTAATAAATTATCTTTGTTTTAAAATTTTGGATATTATAAAAATATTATAAAGAATACATTTTTGTCCATTTCTAATGCTTACTAATGAATATATAATTGACATAATTATAACATAAAAGATATTTTATCTTCTTTCTTCATCCATTGTAAGTTGTTCCATGTTGCTGCATGAAAATATTTAAGTCAAATACAACAAATGATGTACTAATAATAAGTATTAATATCAAAATATGCTTCCTGGCTATGATTTATAAGGTACATTCCTCATTTTTGGAAATGACAAGTTTTAATAACAAACATAACTATCTTTTAAAAATGTTTTTAATATTTTGTTGCTATGGAGATTAAATGAGACAAGACGTGAAAACTCTTAGTAAACCTGCATTATATCACATCACATATCATTATCATCAATGAATATGTTATGAATGAATATTTTAAGTATATATGATGTTTCTTAATATTCTTAGAAATTATTTTTCTAGGACTTTTACAGACAAAACAAGACTTTTCCTCTATTATACAACTAGATTCAGGATATGCTATTTTAAAAAAGTATTTTAATGTATTTCTGGGTTTGTAAGTAAGGGAAAGCTCTAGGTAGGTAAAAAGGAACAATGAGCTAAAATAGAGTTGGGAGCATGGAGAAATTAAACCTAGGTGATAAGAATGAGAAATACCTCCCTGCCCCAAATTAAGACAAGACTTATGAATGGAGCTAAAGTGGTGTAAGGTCTATAGGACACTTGACTTCTGACAGAAATCAATGCAAATCCTCCCTGATGTAAATAATCTCCAATTTAGGCCATTAAGATTCTCACAGATTAAGTTCAACTAAATATGTACTCAGCATTTTTATTTCTAAATCATGTAAGAAAACAAGCCACCACGAGCAAGAGACGGGGGAAAAAAAGATTTAAACTTCCAAGTGTATTGTTTTTCTCAGGAGAAAGCTATATTTTATCTTAACATTAAAAAATAATTACTCTACCACAGGTCTGAATTCAAAATCTGTGTAAACAACCATAATACAACCATAACTGTCAAGGATGTAAAGAACATATAACTCTAAAATCTCACCCTGAATGCATTTAGAATTTCATATTTCATAAACCAAAACTTGACTTTAAAATAGCCATTAAAAGTCTGTAAATTAGTCATCTATATCTTTTCGTTCTTAACTACCCAGGTTTTAATGCAACAATCAGGGAAAACAGTAGGACATTTTTCTGAGAAACTAAGTCTTACATTCACAGTGTGTCAGTCAAGACAAGTTGAGTTATACCAAAGCACAATCCCAAAATCTCCACGGCTTTAAGTAACAAAGTTTTTTTCTTGATCTTACTACATATCCATTGCTCTGCTGTATACAGTCCTAATTCAGAGATGTAACGCTTAGAGAGTTTCTACCATTTGGAACATCTAAAGCAGATGGAACAGAACTGGCAAATTGTGTGCTGGTTCCTCAACATTGCCTTGGTCAAAGCAAGTCATATGATTATGCCACTTCAAGGAAGTAGAGAAAGAAGTACAAACCTACCATGTGCCCAGATGAGAAGAACCAGAAATACAGCACTAAGAGCCACCACCCACAGTTATTTTGACTATTCAAATAACACCTCCATTAGTAATATAACCTAGTAAATGCTGAACTGAATGCAGTTTAAAGTTTATATAATAATTCCAGTGCTAGGCTTTAAGAGAGAACCCAGGATGGTCTCAGAGAAGTGTAAGCCTGACAACAGTTTTAAGAATTCATTTCTGGATCCCAGGCTCCCTTAACAACTGAGTAAATGAAGCAGTTGTTCAGGGCTCTACTCTTCCAAGCAATTTATCCCACTAACTTAAAGTTTCTCTATTCAAAGAAAATGACTGACACTCTACAACAGTCAAATAAATATCACCAGTAAATACCATGCACTTAAAAGAAATTCCTCGTTCGGGCTCAGTGGCTCAGCCTGTAATCACAGCACTTTGGGAGGATGAGGCGAATGGATTACCTGAGCCCATGGATTCAAGACCAGCTCAGGCAACTTGGCAAGACCTTGTCTCTACAATAAATCAAAAATTAGCTGGGTGTGGTAGTGCCCAACTGTAGCTCCAGCAACTTGGAAGGCTGAGGCAGAAGGATCATCATAGCCCAGCAGGATGATGCTGGGGTAGCTGTGAGCGTGCCATTGCACTCCAGCCTAGGTGACGGAGTGAGACTTCAACTCAAAAAAAAAAAAAAAGAAAAGAAAAGAAAAAGAAATGCCTCGATATCACTAGAAATGCCTCTTTGCCTAAAGCCTAAGTCAATCATATAGTAGTATAAACTGTTTATTCAAGAAAGTTTTGGGGCTGTGCACGGTGGCGCACACCTATAATCCCAGCATCGGGAAGCAGAGGTAAGAGGATTTTCTGAGTTCAGGGTTTCGAGACCAACCTGGGCAACTTGGCGAGACCTCATCTCTATGACAAATTTAAAACACTAGCCAGGCGTAGTAGCGCATACCTGTGGTTCCAGCTACTTGGAAGGCTGAGGTAGAAGGATTGCCTAAGCACAGCAGATCGAGGCTGCAGTGGCCATGAGCATGCCATTTCACTACAGCCAGGGTGACAGAGTGAGACTCTTACTCAAAAAAAAAGAAGGAAAGAAAGAAAAGAAAAGAAAAAAGAAAGAAAGAAAAAGAAAGGCATTTTTTGCTGGGCACTATGGCTCACACCTATAATCCTAGCACTTTGGAAGGTTGAGGCAGGAAAATCGCTTGAGGCCAGGAGCTCAAGACCAGCCTGGGCAATATAGCGAGACCCTGTCTCTACAAAATATCAAAAAATTAGCTGAGCTTGGTAGTGCATGCCTGTAGTCCCAGCTACTCAGGAGACTGAGACAGAAAGATCACCTGAGCCCAGAAGGTCAAGGCTACAGTGACCCGTGATCATTCCACTGCACTCTAGCCTGGGCAACAGAGTGATACTCCAACTCAAAAAAATGAAAACGAAGTTTTTTTGTAAGATGTGGGAAATGAAACTATCAAGCTTTTAAGTTTAGGAGTGATATGTGAAATCCTCAACCTTATCATTACTTCCTGCCTCCTTGCTTCTCTCCCTACCAACTCTTTCCTTCTCTTCCTCTTCCTATTAAAGTTAAATGATAAAAGATACTTTTAGAGAGTTTCTCTTAAGGATATCACAGCCATTGTTTAAGAAAATAGCTTAACAGATGTTTTAAAAAGAATGAAATCAAAATAGCTAAACTGTTGCTCATAAGAAGTTTACTGGTGGCTTCTGGTTGAAGATAACAATGAAGAGAACAGATAAAACAGGGATTTAGCTCAAAAAAAATTCTCTAAAACTAAAACAAAACACTTTATTTAAAGTCATAGGCTGGGCACGGTGGCTCATGTCTATAATCTCAACAGTTTAGAAGGCTAAGGTGAGAGGACTGCCTGAGCCCAGGGGGGTCGAGATCAGCCTGGGCAACACAGCAAGATCTCGTCTCTACAATAAATCAAAAAATTAGAATGGGAGACCCAAATTTCACCTGTACAATGACCACTTACATGCTTAATCCTGACTTGTACATACCTTTAAAATTAAAAAAAGAACAAAAAAATTAGTTGGGTGTGGTGGTACACACCTGTAGGTCCAGCTATTGAAAGGCTGAGGCAGAAGCAGGTTGGGCCCAGCAGGTTGGCTGCAGTAGCCTGAGTATGCCACTGCGTTCTAGCCTGGGAAACAGAGTGAGACTGTAACTAACACACACACACACACACACACACACACCATAAACCCATAACAATCAAAACAAAACAGAAATGGAAAAAAAGAGCAAGTTTGGAAGCTGTAATGTCAATGAACAAATGCTAATAGACAAAGCAGATTCAAGAACACTATTATAAAAGAGAAGGCTAAAATACAACCAACTTACTTACTGAATATCCTAAAGGTTTGGGAAGCAGCAGCGTCAAAAACCTCTAAAAGAAGATGTAGAGATTGTGGGGTGAGAACAGTATTAAGATAGGATTGGCTCAAAGTCTACTTCCCCCAAAAGGAACAAAATTCCCTAAAGAAATGGTTGATTCCAGGTCTGAGGCGGAAAATACAGAAAATGTACATCTTGACATTCAAAAACTAAAATAGTTTTCAAAGACCAATGGAGTCATGTCAAACAGGCTCAAAAGTCAACCTTAAGAGGCTTAAAGGCCCAGAGATTAAGTATAGACAAGAATAATGGCAATAGGCCAGGTGTGGTGGCTCCTGAACTTTGAGAGGGTAAGGAAAGAAGATCACTTAACCCAAGAGTTCAGGACTAGTATAGGCAATATAGCAAGATCTCATTCCTACCAAAAAAGAAAAACAGGCTAGGCACGGTAGCACACACCTGTAGTCCCAGCTTCTTGGAAGGCTGAGGTAGCAAGATTGCATGATCCCAGGAGGTCAAGGTTGCAGTGAGCAGTGATCATGTCACTACACTTCAGCCTGGGTGTCAGAGTGAGACCCTGACTCAAAATAATAACAATAATAATAGCAATAGATTGATATATCAAACACATTTAAGTCCTAGGGTTCAGGATGATACTAAAAAAAAATTTAAGTTAAAAAAAAATCACTGGTTTCCTTTGAAGGATATAAAGAAACCAATTCGTTATTACAAAAACAAGAAAATAAGGGGAAAAAAATCATTAATCCAGTACAGGTAACCATATAGCTAATGATGTTGCTTTACAGTAATTTTATAACTAATAAATGCAAATAAAACAGAAAAAAAGTCTTCATTTTGTGAACCCCAATTAACTTAAGAATCTAGGCAATCATCAGTGGCAGCTAACATCACAAAAAAAACAAGATATTAGTGCCTCATGAGAGAAGTACAGCAATACTTATGAGATGGTGTTGTCCCCTCCACCAAAAAAAACCTGCAATCATGATTCTGGCAAAGCACCTAAAATCTGTTCATTTTTTAAAAAAAATTTCTCATCTCTGCATCTAAATCTATTAGTTTTTGAGAAATAGAGGAGACACAACACATTAAATGGCACCACATGGATGCAATCAGCAAAGTCCAGACTGTGAAGAATTACATAATTGATCCTGTTTCTTCAACAAGTAATTTGCAAGGGAGAGAAATTATAAAATTTAAAAGACACAGCAGCCAATATGTAGATTAAAAAAAATTTTTATTTTAAATATGTGGGGTAAAATTCAGGGTTAGGTATACAAATGTTCATTATATAGGTACCCTTGTTGATGAGGTGTGCCTCCCATCCCCTGGCAGTTTCCCACCACTGCCAATTTATGTAGATCTTAATTTGGATCCTAAGTCAAACAAACACACTGTGGGGTGTGAATAGAGAACCATTAATGAGACAATTAGGGATATCTGAACACCGATTCAACTATCTGATAATACTGAGGAATTACTGTTAATTATACATAGGTATGATTATAATGTGGCAGCTATGTTCTTTTTTTTTAACATATTTTTCCTTTAGAGATACATGTTGAAATATTTATGAATGAAATAATGATATCTGGAATTGCTTCAAAATAAGAGATAAAACAAAATTGCCCATGAGTTAGTAATTTTACCCAGGAATTATTCTCTCTGTATTTTATTTTTTTTGAGTAGGAGTCTCACTCCGTTGCCCGGGCTGGAGTGTAGTGGCACACTCACGGCCACCCCAGCATCGACCTGCTGGGCTCATGTGATCCTTCCATCTCAGCCTTCCAAGTAGCCGTTACTATAGGCGTGCGCTACCATACCCGGCTAATTTTTTCATTTATTGTAGAGACGAGGTCTCGCCAACTTGCCCAGGCTGGTCTCGAACCCCTGGGCTCAGGCAATCCTCTCACCTCAGTCTCCCAAAGTGCTAGGATTACAGGCTTGAGCCACCATGCCCGACCCTCTGTATTTGTATATAACTTGAAATTTTCATAATGAAAAGTTTAAAAGCCAGTATTTTCAGACTCCCTGTCCCAGCAGAAGATGACACAGACTTATCTTTTAAAGGAATTTCAGCATAAGGTCTCTGATATAAGGAAACCTATAAGATAATGTATGAAAAAGGGAATTAGGTGAAAGTTTACTTTAAAAATGTTGACTTCTCCAACCTCCTTCTTGAACTTGACTTTAAGCGCATTGACAGAAGATTTTTAGACCAGAAACTGAAATAGCCTTCACTCCAGAATCTGATGAACACAAGCGCAAAGATCTAAAGATTACTAGGCTAATAGCAAACACTCGCCCTATGATGAAGACCCCAAACACTATACCAGCATGTACCAACTCTTAAATATTAACATTAGGCAAAAGTCAAGGATCATCTGAAGTTCAAATAATTAAAGGAGAGGCCATCAGACTAAGGTGGCTCTAGCATCCTGGGTTCCTACATAAGCAAACCAAAACTCAACTCAGGTAAAAAGTTATATTCTAAGCCAACCATAAACTGCCGACTAACCCCTAATGAGGGACTTTCCACTGGAATGCATATACCTTTCTTCCCTGTTCATCCTATAAGTCTTCCCCTTGTACCCCATTCATGTAACCCTGAACTGCTTGCCATCTGGTTTTGCCCAATTCATGAAGAGCTGTTTACTCAAATACCCTCTTTAAAAATTTAATGTGCCTCGGTTTATTTTTTTAACAGAGGAAAACATCTGAATATAAAAGACAGTTACTTACAATACAGGGAGGAAGGGAAAAGAAGGGGAGGAAAGGGAAGAGAGAGAGGAGGGGGGGAAAAAAAGAAACTTGAAAGAAATTGACACAAGAAGAAGAAAATTGCCAAACAATTGTAATACCCTCAGAGAGACAAGAAAATATTGCACTGATGAAGAAATAATGGGATACTGAGGAAAAAATAATCAGAGAGCAAAGGTCTTAGAAATAAAAAGAAAGGAACTTAAAAACTAATTAGAAGATTATTAAAATTGAGGAAATACTGAAAAAAACAGATTAAGTAATGAGAGACAGAAAATGAGAGGAAAAATATAAGAAGAGTAACGCCTCAGATTCAATATCTAAATAAAAATAGTTCAAGGAAAAGAGAACAGATAAAACGGTGAAAATAAAATTACTAAAGAAATTACTCAAGGAAATTTCCCAGAATTCAACAATATGGTTTTTAGATTGGAAGTTTTCCATTAAGAATCCTGCACCAAAAAGACAACCGCATTTCTTTACTCCACTAATAAGCAAACAGAAACCCAAATAAAAAGCACAATCCCATTCACAATAGCCACAAAAAAAATGAAATACCTTGGCATCTTCCTAACCAG
>CAUYQG010051541.1:0-15055 GCA_963574415.1 Tarsius wallacei | reverse complement strand
GCCAGGAGCGGCCACTGCACTCCAGTCTGGGCGACAGAGTGAGACTCCAACTCAAAAAAAAAAAAAAAAAAAAAAAGAAAAGGTTGGAGTTAACAAAGTACACCAGATTTGGTGACCAGAAGAAAGTGGGTACCTTTAGAGGCAGGGAATGCTCAGGGGGAGTTGACTGTGGAGGGAAAGGGATGTGCTGAGGGGAAGGGGTTTGTGGTCTTCACCTGTGGCTTCAGGGAGGCAGGGATGGAGCTCAGGAGAGAGGACTGGGCTGGACATCTGGGTGAAGGAGTTGCTGGCTTGGAAACTTCAGATAGGTTCTTGAGAGGGGAGGGGTGAGGGTCTCCAGGGCAGGTGGTAGGGTAGGGAGAGATGAGGCTGAAGACTGAGTCCTGGGAGACCGGTACCATGTGGACTCTGGGTGATACCGTTAACACCCAAGGGCTCTATTCACAGAGGGGATGCATTTAGAGACATGTGCTGTCTTCACTGGAGGCAGAAATCACCTTGGAGGCTAAGGCGATGGTTGTGGAAGAAAAGTGCACCCCTCCTCTTCCTGTTGCTATGATCCATGTGGTTGGAAGGAAAACGACCCTAGAGGTCTTGTGAGCGGAGGGGTCACTACTAGTGAATCTTCTACATTATAGATACCACTTCTGGGTCTATATGTACCCCAAAGAATAGAAAGCAGGGATATGAACAGACATGTGTATACCCATGTTCATAGCAGCATTATCCACGATAGCCAAAAGGCGTGAGTAATCCAAGGGTCCACCAATGGCCGCATGGATAAATAAAATGTAGCCTACCCATTCAATGGAAGGTTATTCAGCTGCAGAAGGGAAGGGAATTCTGACATGTGCTATGTGATGCACCTTGAGGACATTATGCTAAGTCATAAAGAGACAAATACTGTGGGAGTTCACTTACAGGGTGCCCAGAATAGTTAACTTGATAGAGACAAAGAATGGTGGCTGTTAGGGGTTTGATGGAGGGTTATGGACAGTTATAGTTTAATGGGTACAGAGTTTCCGTTTGGGATGATGAAGAAAAAATTCTGTGGGTGGAAGTTGGTGATAGTTGCACAACAATGCAAATGTGCTTAATCCCACTTACAAGCAGGTTAATATGGTAAATTTTATGTTATACATATTTTGCCACCATTTATAAAAAAGAACTAATTCTAAGGTTCCTACTGATTGAAGCTAAAATGACACATGTAACATAAAAAGGTGACTGAGCAAGAGGTGTGATGTGGCACGGTGGGATGAACCTGGTTTTCATGCCCAGACCAGCAGTGTGACCTGGGCAATTGTCCGATTACCTGGGAAAGTGGGTATGACAGTCTCTGCCCTCCCTCTGCCCAGTGCTGCTGAATGGCCCAGGAGAGTGGTGTGGAGAAAGATCTTTGTGAAGTGTCGTACAGAATCGATGGGGTGGCTGCACTGTGAGGCTTTGCCTCAGGGGTCAGAGCTTTCCAGCTATGCCAGGCAGGACTTTGGGGGGCCTTTCTGGCACTGCTCATTTCAGGCTGTGCCTGACCCATGGCTTACTGGAGTCTTATAGGGCTCTTGTGGGCAGCTGCAAGGGTGGCTTCTGTGGGGTATTTGGGCTTCTGCCTGGACGTATACCCAGACTTTGCAGCTTTTCACAACCAGATGCCAGGAGAGAACTAAGTCATCTTGTTCTGTTTATCTGCTGTATGTGATGACTTAACTGTACATTTAGGATGGCACGAGGTGAAGTGACAGCACATAATTTTCTGTGCTTTGTGGTTCCCTGAAGAACCCCAGCTGAGAAAGGGACCTGGTGAACCTAGAAGCTCCACCACCACCTCAAACCCAGCCCCAGGTTTGGGCACACAGGGAACTGGAGGATTGAGAGAGGCAGGGACTAGTTCCAGGTTGCACAGGGTCTCAAAAACAGGCCTACAAGTGCCAAGTCAGTACTGTGTGGTAGGTGGCATGACTGTCCTGTTCCTTCTTCCTTTTGAAAATGAGCAGTTGTAGGACACTGGTTTTTATATCTCTGGCTGTGAAAGTGTATCTCTGGGACTGTTCCTCAGACTTCCGAGTGCAGGACAGCGGGCTTGGGAGGCCGAGCAGCGCCCTCCTTTCCTGAGAGCTGAGGCCAAGGCTCTGGCTGGCTCTGGTAAGTGCTCTGCAGCCTTGGCATGGCTGGAGGAGGGGCAGCGGCTAAGTGGTTTCTGAAAAAGGGCAAAAATGATGGGAAAAGCTTTGGGATCCTCTGGGAATCAGAGCCGCAGCAATAGCAGCTGCTGTCATTGCTGGAAACGTTTTCCTTGAGTGCCAGAGTGCGCCCACAGTCCGCGCCTGCCGATGCGGAGCAGCCACGGCCTGGGAGGGGCCAAGGACCCTCACGGAGGCAGGGACGCCGCTCTTCTCCTAAACCAGCCTGACTCTCGCTTCCAGTAGCCACCGCCTTTGAGCTCACCAGCACCCGCTGGGTCTGGGGTGTGCTCACGTCTAGCTGGTGAGTCCTTTTGTTGTTTGGTGCAGACATTAGCTTTTAGGATGGCATAGTGAGTGGTCAAAGCTGGGTCCTGCCACTCTCCGGCCTGGTGACTGTGGACGGGTCAACTGGCCTCTCTGCGCCTCAGTTACCCCATCCGAAAATGGGATAATAACAGTGGCTGGCTGCCTCAAAGGTTATCGTGAGGCTGAAGCAAGTTGTAGTGTACTTAGCCCGGCTTGTCGTAAGCACTTGGGAGGTGAGAGTGGCGGTTGTTATTACCAATGTTTATTGATAATACCAGCATGACCAGAGTCATGCTAGGGTGAAGAGCTTGCAGCTGTTGCTGAGGCTGATGGTTTGCGGCTGGAGGTTTTCAGCGGGTTGCCCTCTCCATGGAGTGGAGGAGTGCGGGGCTGAGTGAGAACCCTGGGTTCTTGTCCCGGCTCTACTCTCTCTTTGTTCTTCATCCTTGGGTTGGGAAGTCCCCACGTCTTTGTCCCTCTTCAGGGAATGCTCAGGTAGGACGAGGGGATGAGAATGATCTGGGCTGAGTCCTGGGCCACATTCTCCCAGCCTCTCAGAGAGTCACCAGCCATGAGAGGGAGGTGGAGAGGGTTATGGGAGAGCCACACCCCAGGAGTCTCACCTTGACTGGGGAGAAAAGAAGGGAGCCTTCTCCCAGAAGGTGGGCAGTTGTCCTTTGTGGCTCTGGAATTCAGAAAGACCCAGAGGTCACACCAGGTCTTTGTGGGTAGGGTTGATTTTTCAGGATCGTCCTTTAGTCCATATTTAGGAGTCTGTGTAAATCTTGTATAAAGTGGAACCACCACCTCCAACAAACACCCAGTACTTGTCTGCCTAAATCACAGTAGGAAATTCCCCCGATCACTGTAGAATGTTCTGTGGTGACAAGTGCATCACCATGGGCTCAGGTGCAGGGCATACATCCCAGGCCTGGCAGTGGCAGACTGTCCTGTCTCAATTCTTCCTCCCAGCCCAGAACAAGTGGCTCCTCAGTTCCGGTCTAACTCTGCCTTGGGAGAAGCTTGGTTTCTAGTAGGGTATAGGGTGCAGAGTGTGCAGTGTAGATTCGGGGTTTTTTGACTTACTGAATGACAGTACCATGGGCACTACTTCCTGCTTACTGGGTTTGGTTTGATTGGGACCAGTCAGAGGAAGAGGCAAAGCCGTTAATAAAGAGCATTGCTGAAAGGTTCACCACTTCTACTAATAAGTGCTCTCTTGTTGGGCTGTTAAGAACTGCTTGTCAGGGATTAGTTTATTCTTGGAGACCATAGACATCCCTGGGAAAGCCAGGCATGGGATATGTGCTTGGTCTTATTCATACTTTGTTTTGGTGTTTTGAGTTTCCTGGGATGCTTATTTGAGCAGGAGTGTACTTCAGGTTTGGGGTTTATTCCCGGCCCCAGGGGTGGGAGCGCCTAGTTGGATCGGCCCCCAGACCCTGGTATAGGGTCCGGGGCAGAAAGAGCCCCAAACCTCCAGGGCAGTGGTAGAGTCCTGGAGATGCTTTGGAGCCAGGTCACTTGGGATCAAACCCAGGTTCCAGCTCTTACTATGTGACCTTGAGCAAGTATCAACCTCTCTGTGACTCCGTTTCCTCATCTGTGAAATATCTACCTCTTAGGGATGTTGTGAGAATTACGTGAATGAAGGCATGTAAAGTGCTTAGAACTGTGTTTGCTTTGTGCATAACACATGCTCAGACACGTCAAATATTTTCCTTCTCATTAGCCTCCTGTGCCATTTAAATGCTGTCAGACTCTTCATAATATGAACAATCCTTGACAGGAAATTGTTTTCTGAAAGCATAGACCAGTACCCTGTTCCCATGCTTCTGAAGCTACTCATAGCTTTTTGTTCCTTGGAATTCAAGGCTGACAGCCATCTGGTTCTAACTCTGCCGCCTGTTTTCCTCTCCCGCTGATTTCCTCTTCATCAGCAGATCCTGGGATTCCCTCTCTTCTCCTCCAGCCCAAGCGCAACTCTGGTCTCCTTCCAGGCCCAGTTCATCTGTCACCTCCTCCATGAAGCCTTCTTCAGCACCCCGTTCCCCCCCACAGAGAAACTGCAGTTTCTCTGCACCTACAGTACTTGGTTTCTGTCTACTATGGGATCTGACTTCTCTCTGTGCCCCCAGCAAGGACTGGGCACTCAGGAGGACTCAGTGATGGGTATTGAGAGATGAGATGAATGACTGGGTGAGTGGTTGGAAATGTGGCTTTCTGTGGCTGGGAACACTTCCTGATGCAGAGTGTCTGCTTGATGAGTGAATCAGAGAAAGACTTAGGCCATCCTGAAAGCAGATCAACAGGCAGGAAGGGAAATGGGTTGGCAGTCAGCTGTCTGTCCTGTTCACAGGATGTGGAGTGGTGAAGCTACCCCCCATCTCTCTTTTCGTGGATCTGGACATCAGATCATAGCTGATTTATTGCCATGGTTGAGTTTCACTGCCTGAATTTTCGCTTGAAAATGGAGGACTTGAGAAGCCTCCCACTTCTTCAGTGGCTGTTTTCCAGAATCAAGCCACATCTGGGACATTAATTTCCCTACGTAAATGGATATTAGAAGGATTTGCTCTCTCTCTCTCTCATTTTCCCCATGGTGACCAGCACAGCTTTTTCATAAACAGACAGCTCAGACAAAGTCCCTACACAGGAGGAGGTCATAGGGTATGGGGGAGATAAAGCAATGACAGACAGAAATTCCTAGACCACATGATGGACTCTGCTAAGATGGCCAAGAAGAATGGATGGCCAACAATCTGGGCCCTCTAGAGGTGGGAGGGAGCATGACCAGTACAGGGATTTGAGACTTCATGGAAGAGATGGCATCAATGTTGGATCCTGAGGGAAAGTAACATCTGAGAGGTGGTAGGATTTGGGCAAGGGTAGAAGGAGAAGACACCCTCCAGGTGGAGACACCGTGGGAGCAAAGGCCCCTGGTATGGAGTGTGTGGGGCAGTTCTAGGTACCAGGGAGTGAGCATGTCCAGACAGACAGAGGGTACACATGGGAAATGGGGCTAGGAAGGAGGTGGAAAACAGTATCCATGCACATGTCCAGGTGTATGTGGTGACCCCAGCTGCCAGCTCATTTCTAGGTGTTTAGGCCTACAAGGCCCACCAGCCCCAATTAACTTAAAGCCTAAATGCTCAGGACCAGGATGCTTGAAATATACTAATTTCACAAAAACGATAAATTGTGCAAAAAAAAAAAAAAGAAAATCCCATACAAACTCACTGGCTGCTGCAAAGAACAAAGATAGGCCATGCACATGGCTGATGACATGTGGACACGTGGCACAAGAGGGCCCTGCTGTGCAGCATGGGTGTGTCAGTCTCTGCCAGTCACTGTGTTCTGGAGACATGGACTGCTCAGCTTTTCAGGGCTGAGCCATCCTCATTACTGAGTTTCTTCCTGAATGCAGCCAGCATCGGCCACTCCCATTGTGTCCCTTGTTCTGAGCTGGGGAGGGAAGGAGAGCAGTGGTTATCATCCTCACTCTGCAGATGAGGCAACTGAGGCCCAGAGAAGAGGAGAGATCAGTCTAACCTGAGTCCCTCAGTGCCCATTGGCTCCCAGCTGAGGGGTAAGTCCCTCCTGGAGGGTGATATTAGTGACTGTAGGACAGCCCACGCACTGCTAGGCCTGCTCACCCAGGGTCCTCTGAGGTGAGAGGCACAGTCCTGAAAGCTTCAGTTCTGAGGGACTGGGGGCAGGAGCTGGTTAGACTTTTGGGGTGCTCTGCTTCACAGAGCAGCTTGGCAAGGAGGGTAGGCAGGGGCTGAGGATGTATCGTTCTTAAGCTGAGAACAAACCCCATCTCGGTGGCTGCCCGCAGGCTGCATACTGGGCCAGAGGATCCAGCCAGGATGAAGAAATGGGGTAGCTCAGACCTGGGGGAGTCTGAGGACCCACCCCAAAAGGACTCCAGCCCAGACCCGCTGGATGGAGACCCTAACTTCAAGCCATCTCCAGTCAAGCCCCACATCTCCACGGCCAGGAGCCGCAGCCGGCTCTTTGGGAAGGGTGACTCGGAGGAGGCTTCCTCTGTGGACTCTCCTTACGAGGAGGGCGAGCTGGCCTGCCCGACCATCACAGTCAGCCCTGTGGTCATCATCCAGAGGCCTAGGGACGGCCCTACCTGTGCCAGGTGAGTCTGCATCTGGAGTTCCCCATCCTGGCCGTGGAGACGCCACAAGGTGATCCGGCTTCTGAGCTAACAGTCACAGAGCCGGGGAGCTGGGGAGCCTTCAGAGGTGGTCTGGCCCAGGCTCTGCACTTATCAGATCTCATGGGACACACAGTCGCCGAAGATGGTGTACATGCTGATCCCAGCTGCCAGCTGATCAAGGTGTCCAGGCTTGGCATGCTCACCAGCCCCAGACACTTGGACTTTAAGTAAAAGCTCAAGGTTAAGGGACTTTTAGACAGAGAGTACAGAATGGCTATATGAAATCCAAGGAAGGGTGGGGAGGGCCGTGGGCTGATTGACCTCTGGGGAGTGTGAAGATACTTTTTCCCTTAGCAGGGACTATCCAAACCCCTGTGCCCAACCCTGGCCAGGCTACTGTGTCTTGAGCCCCAGCTCTGGAGCAGGCAGAGAAGCAAGTGGTCTGGGTGTAGGAGGTGGCGGTGGCAAAGACTTTCTAGATGGGGGTCTGCAGACATAGTGGGGACAGAACAGGGACAGGTATGCCCCATTGTTCATGTTATTTGTTTCCTGGATGGTCACCTAGACTGAAGGGTGGTTTTTGTATCATGTTTTCCGCCTTTTGGTTTGCTTTGGGGTTTAGTTGTGCTCCCTTGACAAGCTCCCAATGCTTTAGGGCTAAAGGGTGATCAGGGTATGAGATGAGGCTATTTTCTGACCTTCAGGCAGCTGTCCCAGGACTCTGTCACTGCTGGCACTGAGAAGACCCTCAAGCTCTACGATCGCAGGAGGATCTTTGAAGCTGTTGCTCAGAGTAACTGCCAGGAGCTGGAGAGCCTGCTGCTTTTCCTGCAGAAGAGCAAGAAGCACCTCACTGACAGCGAGTTCAAAGGTGGCCCCCGAGGACCAGGTTCCTGGGAGGGCCCCCGCCCCTGCCCACTCTGACCCTCCCTTTGTCTTTCAGACCCTGAAACAGGGAAGACCTGTCTGCTGAAAGCCATGCTCAACCTGCATGACGGGCAGAATGACACCATCCCCCTCCTCCTGGAGATTGCCCGGCAGACGGACAGCCTGAAGGATTTTGTTAACGCCAGCTACACGGACAACTACTACAAGGGTGAGTAGGGCGGTGGGGTTGGGCACAGCTCAGTCTGCAGCACACCTGGAACCAGGAGGGCACGGTCGTGTCTGGGGCCTCCTTACTCCTCTGAGCTTCTTCTACATGTCCTAGCCACTGTGTCGGTTTCTCCCAGACTTGGGAAGTCTCTGGCATGGTTTCTCCTGGTTCTGATGGTCCCTGTCTTCCTCATCTGCTGTCTCTCCTCTTGGACCTGGGAGGTCTCTGCCTCCCCCGTGCTGACTGGTGATCCCTACTTCTGGAAGTTACACCCTCTGGCCTCTCTCTGCTGCTGCTCCCTACCCCTGGGAAGTTGTGACTCCTCTGGTTTCCAACCTGGTATCTCCTGTTCCCAGCGATCTCTACTCCTGCATCAGAATCTCCTTTGGAGGATCCTGGCCTGGCCTCACCTCCTGCAGAGGGGGGTCACCCAGGTGCTTTCTGCTCAGTTCTTCCTGCAGCAGCTGCTGCCTGGGCAGGGTCCTCCTTGGCACCTGTCTGGACAGCCCTGCAGGACTGTGATCACAAAGCCAACAGCGTGCATCCTCTGTAGGTCAGACGGCACTGCACATTGCCATCGAGAGGCGGAACATGGCACTGGTGACCCTCTTGGTGGAGAATGGAGCAGACGTCCAGGCTGCAGCCAATGGGGACTTCTTTAAGAAAACCAAAGGGCGGCCTGGCTTCTACTTCGGTAGGGAGACCATGCGACAGACACTTGGCTTTTTGGGTTTTCTAAGGGGAGGTTTGGGGCAGAGATGAAGTTGGAGGCCGGGTTCAGGGAGCAGCCAGATCTCACCCCCAAGGCCTTGTATTGGCTGTAGGAGAACTGCCCCTCTCCCTGGCTGCGTGCACCAACCAGCTGGCCATCGTGAAGTTCTTGCTGCAGAACTCCTGGCAGCCAGCTGACATCAGTGCCAGGGACTCAGTGGGCAACACGGTGCTGCATGCCTTGGTGGAGGTGGCCGACAACACGGCCGACAACACCAAGTTTGTGACGAGCATGTACAATGAGATTCTGATCCTGGGGGCCAAACTCCACCCTACGCTGAAGCTGGAAGAGCTCACCAACAAGAAGGGGATGACGCCGCTGGCCCTGGCTGCCGGGAGCGGGAAGATTGGGGTAGGAGGGGGCTTCAGGGGGGCTAGGGGTGCAATGTGGCAATGTCGTTGGGAGAGAGGACTGCCTGACTCATTGCAGGTGCCTAGTGTCACCTTCCCTGTGCGTGTGTGTTTCTGATTCTGTCACACCAGCCTGTAGGGCTGTTAGAATAAGTCTGAGAAATTGGGAGCAGCTGGGCAGAAACTAGCATGGCTGACGTGGCCATTTTGGATTACCAGCTCTGAGTGTCAGCAAGACATGGGTTGGGGTGGGATGCTGGGGCCCAGGGTGGGGGTGGGAGATCCTAGGGTGAAAAAGAAAAGATGCTGTTGGTGCTTTTTTTTTTTTTTTTAAATGCCAGGCAGGAATTTTGAGTGACAGGAATGGTCCTAAGAGGAAAGTTTGGGGTAGAGCAGGCCCAAGTCAAATCAGGGGCCTTTGGATGTGGTCAAGCCATAGAAGGCCAATGGTGGAGCTGGGCTGCTGAGAATTGGGGACAGAAGGGCTTTTCTGTCCCAGGGGATTTTGGAAGCTTGCTTCAGATGAGCCTCTTAGGATGAAGAACCTGACTTTATGACCCTAGTTTCATTTATTGAAGTAAAAAAAATATATATTTATTTATTTTTAGAAATAGGGTTTCGCTGTGCCACCCAGGCTGGATTGCAGTGGTGTGATCAGACTCACCACAGCCTTGAATTCCTGGGCTCAAGCAGTCCTCCTGCCTCAGCTTCCTGAGAAGCTGGGACTTCAGGCACATGCCACCATGTCTGGCTCTCATTTCTTGGGTTTTCTTTGTTTATTCCCTTCTGGTTTGAGTTTGTCTAGAATGAACCACTTCTGTCCTTCACTGTGAGATGTTAGAGTCAGGAGTCCCGGTGTTATCAGTGATGGGTCTGAGGCAGCAGCAGGTTGATCCTGATGGTGGTCAGGAGAAGACAGGGTCTTGCCTGAGACTTGGGCAGAGTCTCCAACTGAGCAGAGTTATTTTCTGAGCAGAGCTGGTGTTCTGCAAAGGGGATGCTGCCTGTGGCTGGGTCCTGGGCTGGCTCTAACTGTCTCTTGTTCTCTGGTGGCAGGTCTTGGCCTATATTCTGCAGAGGGAGATCCAGGAGCCCGAGTGCAGGCACCTGTCCAGGAAGTTCACTGAGTGGGCCTACGGGCCCGTGCACTCCTCGCTCTATGACCTGTCCTGCATTGACACTTGTGAGAAAAACTCGGTCCTGGAGGTGATTGCCTACAGCAGCAGCGAGACCCCTGTGAGTGGCCAGGGTGGGGACACAGTCAGGGAGGGCTTCAGGACCACTGCCCCCTAAACCCACCCCCAGCCCCTAGTCAGGTTCTGTCTGGCCTCTCATTGGTGAAAAACGACTGCCCAGGCCCAGGTCCTGCAGCTTCCTCCTCCCATTCATACCCACTGAATGCTTTCCTTAATCTTACCAACAATATACGATGATCTTCCCATAAAATTAAGACATTTTAGACAGAGGTACATGGACAAAGAGGACCTTCCTTTTATGCCATGTAAAAGCATGCAGTTTCATTTTATTTACATAAATGGGACCATAATACACAAAGTGTACAGCAATCATTTTTTTCAGTTTATGGCATGTCTTATAGATAGTTTTATATAAGTACATGTGGGATTACCTCCTAAAAAACTGCTGCATAGTATTTCAGAGTAGAGATGGGGAATAAATGTCCATAGAAGGTCATTTGAGTTATTTCTAGTTTTTTTCCTACTATATTGCTGCAGGCCACTGGCATGACCTTGAGAATTTTTCAATTCATTTTTCAATGAATTGTAATTGGTAAATCAAAAAGAGCATTTTAATAGCTACTGGATCAATGCATGTGGGTACATAGCTAACCATATCCTTGCCAACCTGGATATTATCCATTTTTTTTGAGAAATAAAGTTTCATTTCTCTCAAAGATTATACTTTAAGTCCCCTTTCATTACTTTTGGAACATTTAACAGCCTCATAAGTGGATGCAAAATGTAAATGATAAGTAATCCAAGGGCAAAAAAGTATATATGCAAATGTGGCACTCCAGTGGTATCAGGAATGTGTTGTTTTTTAATTGTAATTAAATATTTTTTACCATTAATTTACTTAATAAGCCCCCTCCATTTATCAATCTTAAAAAAAAAAAAACTAGTTTAAATCAATGGAGCCAAAAATGTGATCTCATTGATGTCTCAGCTCTTATTTTCCTGATCCCTGTGAGGCTGAACATTTACTCACGTTTGCCGACTTTTCACATTTCTTTCTTTTTTTTTTTTTTTGAGTTGGAGTCTCACTCAGTCACCCAGACTGGAGTGCAGTGGCCACTCCCGGCCACCACAGCCTCAACCTGCTGGGCTCCAGCGATCCTTCCGCCTCAGCCTTCCAAGTAGCTGGAACTACAGGCGCGCGCTACCACGCCTGGCTAATTTTTTTGATTTATTGTAGAGATGAGGTCTCGTCAAGTTGCCCAGGCAGGTCCTGAACCCGCAGGCTCAGGCAATTCACTCACCTCGGCCTCCCAAAGCGCGGGATTACAGGCTGAGCCACCGAGCCCGGCGACTTTTCACATTTCTTTGGTGGCTTTCCTATTCATTATCCTTTGCCACTTCTGGGACTTTTTGTCTCATCCTTTTTGGTTTGCAGATGTTCTTGTTACAGAATGTTACAGAATGAATTGATCCTTTCTCGATTGCATATGTTGCAAATATTTCATTTCCTCCCAGTCTGTCTCTTGCCTTTTAACTTCATTTGTGACATCATTTGCTTGTTTAAAGGTTTTCCTTTCAATAGGGCCAAATTGGTTAACCTTTTTCTTATTTTATTGTATTTTGTTTTGAGTGGAATCTCACTTTGTCACTCAGGCTGGAGTGCAGTGGCATGCTCACAGCCACCGCAGCCTCGACCTGCTGGGCTCAGGTGATCCTTCTGCCTCAGCCTTCCAAGTAGCTGGAACTACTGCATGCACCACCACGCCTGGTGAATATTTTGATTTGTTGTAGAGATGAGGTCTTGCCAAGTTGCCCAGGCTGGTCTCGAACCCCTGGACTCAGGCAATCCTTTCACCTCGGCCTCCCAAAGTGCTGGGATTATAGGCGTGAGCCACTGTACCCGGCCTAACCTTTTTCTTTTATGGCTTCTGTGACTTGTGTACTGCTTAGGAGGGTGTTTTCCACTTCAAGATTATACACATATCCTTCTGTATTTTATTTTAGCTCCCTTATAGGTATTTTATGTCTGACACTTTAATTTATCTAGAATTTATTTTTGTGTAGATGTGAAGTAGGCATCTTACTTATTTTGGTTCCAAATGAAGGTCTCGATGCCACTTACTGAACAGTCCAACCTGCCATTCCTGCTTTGAAAAGCCACCTTACCTGTCCCCTTTTTCTAAGGTGATGCTCTGAGCTCCTAAGGCAGACTTGGGGCCTGGGGTATGTGCCATGTGTAGTGAGAGGCTGCTATGATGTCTCACAGGTCAGAGGCTGCATTTATAGGACCAGAGTCCAGGGTAGGGAGGGGCCCAGAATGCTCTACCTTGTTAGCCCCGCCTGAGCTTCCATATTAAACTTGGGCTTCTGACTCAGAGTTCCGGATGCAAGTGTTCCTGGAGGGGTGGTCTGGATGGGAGATGGCCTTCAAAAGGACTGTGGTGTTTGACCTGGAGAAGAGAGGCTCCGGGGCCACCACTGATGTCTTTATGTCTCTGAAGGCTCTCAGGGGCCAGGAGTGTGGATTTGTCCTGGGGCTCCTAGGGCAGAGCTGAGAGCATCAGTGGAAAGCAGAGAAGACTAACTTTGCTCTAAAGAATGATATTCCCTACCGTAAGTGCATCTCCATAGGCTTCTTGAGGCAGTAAGGAGCTTCCCATCTCCAAAGATATTTAAGAAGAGACTGATCAGGTACCTTGTTGAGGGGGCTCAAGTTTGGTCTGGGGGTTAGACTCAATGGCCCGGGAGATGCTGGGGTGACCTGATTTTGGTTAGTCCATCCTAGGAATACTTGAACTTTAACAGTCTCTGGATATGAGACTTGCCCCAAAACATACTTGTAATGACTGAATCCAGGCACTGGGCTCACCCACTGCAGGAAAGGCCTCCTAGTTCCCTTTGTAGCTCTTGCATAGGAAATTGCCACCCAGGGCTGGAGATGTGAGAAATGAAGACCCAGATGCTTTTTCCTGCCTGCCCTCAGCCCCTCCCTAGCAGCCTCGTGCCAGGCTCTGCCTGAGCCAGCTTCTTCTGTTATTGTGGGCATAATATGGAGGCAGACTTGTGCGAGAGTTAGTAGAGGTAATGGATACAAACTGTTGGGCAGATACTGTGAGTCCCAAGTGAGCACTTGGACTTGCCAATTTTACCCCATCCACTCTATCCATGGGGACACTGAGGCAAAGAGGGTTGGTTCCTCAGTGAACCATGGTAGAGCTGAACCAGCCTCAGGCTCTGGCTGCTGCTGGTTCAGATCTCCTGTGGCCATTAGCTGCTCTACAGGCCCAGAATGGTCCTGCTTGGCCTGTGCCAAGGGTGACAAGGGTGTGAAGAGCCCTGCAGCCTGGTGTGGGTGTGAAAGGTGGTTCCTGGTGAGGAGTGAGCCTCATTTCTGTTTGTTCCTCCTAGAATCGCCATGACATGCTCTTGGTGGAGCCACTGAACCGACTCCTGCAGGACAAGTGGGACCGATTTGTCAAGCGTATCTTCTACTTCAACTTCTTTGTCTACTGCTTGTACATGATCATCTTCACCATGGCGGCCTACTACAGGCCTGTGGATGGCTTGGTGCGGCCTTTGAGGGGAGAGAAGGGGGTATTCCCATAAGACCCAGGCCCTGCCCTGGGCTCCTTCTCAGCTCTCTGGAGAGATGGAGGGATCACCTGGAGCACCTTATGTCTCTGTGCCCAGTCTTTTCTCTCTCAGGCTGTCCTGGTGACCTGCCCCCCGTTCCTGTCCTCAGTCCCTCTCCCTAAGCCTTGTGGTCCTGGGGTGCTGAGCATGTGGTCACTGAGGCCCTGATTGCAAAGGGGAGGTACTTGACTAGAAAGGATGCAGGAATTAGGACTCAGGAGGCGGCTCGCCCCTGACCTGGGTGTCCACAGGAACATAGGATGGTATAAGCCCCGAGTGGGCCTACGGGCCCGTGCACTCCTCATTCTATGGCCTGACCTGCATTGACACTTGTGAGAAAAACTCGGTCCTGGAGTTTTTCTCCCCTGTTCTCTTTTGATCACTCGCTTGCTTATTATTCATTCCTTGGACTTATACTTTTGAGCACTTCTGTGCCAGGCCCTGGGTTGTCAAATCAGCTTAAGACCAGACTTTTTCCTCTACCATGAAGCATGGACTCCATCGAACTTCTGTGTTGAGTTCTTCTCATTCCATAACTGGGCACTTAATTTGCTGCCTTTATTTCCAGAGCACCTCACTTGTAAATTTGGTTTAAAAACTCAATTTCACAGGCAAGACCTGATATTTATCGACCTGTTTTTGCCATTCAACAGCTTTGTTTTAAGAGAAAAGGGAAATGGGCTAATAAGATAAGCTAGCATGAGCGAGTGCTTATGAACATCAATGGTAAAACAATCAAGAAAACAGTAGCTGAGACACAAGGATGACACTCACATGTGTGTGGGATAGTCTCTCCTTCCATCAACTGCAGGAGACCCTGACACTTCTGCAAGACCAGGTGCTTGCAGGATTCACGTGACATGGGGTCTGTGAGGGTGCCTCCACTCATCCCATCACCCTGCTCCCAGCCAAGTGGTGCTCCGGGCCCACTGGGACATTTCTGGGAAGCAGCAGAGCACTGTAAGCATGCTCCGCTTGGCACCTGATTAATTAAATAACTGCCAGTCATGATCCTATCACTTAAGAGGCTTCCACTCTACTGCTGTAATTAGATATCACATTCAAGCTGGGCTCGGTGGCTCAGCCTGTAATCCCGTGCCTTGGGAGGCTGAGGTGAGTGGATTGCCTGAGCCCGCGGGTTCGAGACCCGCCTGGGCAACTTGGCGAGACCTCATCTCTACAATAAATCAAAAATTAGCTGGACGTGGTAGCGCGCGCCTGTAGTTCCAGCTACTTGGAAGGCTGAGGCGGAAGGATCGCTGGAGCCCAGCAGGTCGAGGCTGCGGTGGCCGGGAGCGGCCACTGCACTCCAGTCTGGGCGACAGAGTGAGACTCCAACTCAAAA
>CAUYQG010051539.1:0-13731 GCA_963574415.1 Tarsius wallacei | reverse complement strand
TGAAAGCTAGGTGCTTCATCTTTAAGCTCCATCAAGTCACTGAAGGGAGGATTAGATTGGGTGTAGAAATTAAGATCTTTGATTTTTTTTTTTTCTTTTCAGTATGTTTGAGTTCCTTGTAGATCCTGGATGTTAGGCCTTTGTCAGATATACAGTTGGCAAATATTTTTTCCCAGTCTGTGGGCTGTCTCCCTGCTCCATTGATGGTTTCTTTGGCTTTGCAGAAGCTTTTCAGTTTGATGAGGTCCCACTTATTTATCTTACCTCTTATGGCATAAGCACTTGGGGTTTTGATCAGGAATTGGGGCAGAATATATGAATACACACTTCTAAAGAAGACATATAAGCAGCCAACAGATACATGAAAAAATGCTCAGCCTCACTAGTCATCAAAGAAATGCAAATTAAAATCCCACTGAAATACCACTTAACTCCAGTCAGGATGGTCATCGTCAATAACTCAAAAAACAACAGATGCTGGAGAGGATGCGGGGAAAAGGGGACACTTCTACAGTGTTGGTGGGAGTGTAAACTAGTACAACCTCTGTAGAAAACAGTTTGGTGATTTCTAAAAGATCTAAAAATTTACCTTCCATAATGAAAGGGTAAAGTGAGGCAAAGTGGACCGGTGTGGGAATAATGCAAGATTGCAACAGAGAGGAAAGTAGAAGGAAGTAAAGTTTATTATTCTCCTTTCACAGATGGAAAGGGGGCCGGCACTCAAACAAGTGTGGTGTGGAAGGCTGGAAAGTAGGTGTATTTAGACTTGGAGGAGGTATGGGCCAAAATGAATGTCCAGAGTTGTATTCTTTGATTTCCATAGTAGTCACATGAATCTAGTATCTTAACATTGCCAGGCATCAACGTCTCATGATCTTAGGTGGTGGGCTGGAGGTTGTCATGGTCATATGATAACAATATACCAATAAATATGCCTCCCATTGATGTGCTGGAAGTCGTCATGGGCAGCAGATAACAATGTGTCAATACAACTGCCTAAAAAATAGATTGTTGGCAAGACCGGACATGCTTAAGGGGTTCTGTGTAATCACTGGTTTCTAAAACTAAAATATTTTTCTTGTTAATGATTATAGGGTAAAAGGACACGTGGGCCATGCAAACTGTGTAGCAAGGGAATGTCAAGGGGTGAGACCTAAGCAAAATATCTGTGCTGATTCAAAATGGCTACATTATATTCTAAATTTCTAGGGTTCCCTTCTTTCACATAATACCCTGCAATCCCTCTTCTGGAAATATACCCAGAGGAACTCAATTTACTCTATAAAAAAGCTACCTGCACATGCATGTTTATTGCAGCATTATTCACAACAGCAAGAACATGGAACCAACCGTGCTGCCCATTGAAAGAGGACTAGATATAAAAATGTGATACATATACATGCTGGAATATTATGCAGCCATAGAGAAGGACAAAATGATGAACTTTTCAACAACTTGGATGGACTTAAAGTCTATAATACTCAGTGATCTATCACAGAAACAAAGAACTGAGTACCACATGTTCTCATACATAAGCGGATCTTGAATGATTATCATAATACTATAAGAAAGGGACTGGCAGTAGTGGGAAACTGCCAAGGGAGGGGCACACACACTTCATCAACAAGGGTACCTGCATAATGTCCATTTGTATACCTAACCCTGAGTTGTACCCCACATCTCTAAAATTTTTTTTTAAATCTTTCAATACTTCCCACCAGCATCAGAAGGAATCAGGGAGGTGGCAAATTCCATACAGTGTTTCCTTCACTCCTTGTGTCAAAGTGATGGGACTGCTATCTTCCAGCAAATCACCTTTGCAGGCTACACTAAATCTGTGGCTCATTCTTATGCTTCTGGAAGTGATGAGATCATTGTCAGTGAACAGAGCTTTGAGGAAGTAAATGAGACTGAGGAAAAAGAGTAGGAGAATACAGAGACCTGGGAAGGTTGTGAGGGAGAAGGGTAGAGTCATACATGACTTCCAAGAATGGTTCCAACAATACCACCATTTGCGAAGGACTCACTACGTGCCAGGCTCTGTGCTTACCATAGTACCTTATTAACATCTCACAAGACACCTGAAAAGTAGGTGCAATTATTAGCCCAATTTTACAGATGAAGAAATGGAGGCTTAGAGAGTGAAAGTGGCATTCCTAGGATGCACAACTGGTGAATTTGGAGTCTAAACCCTGATCTATCTTTTTCCAATGGCCGATGCTGTTAGCATTACAAAATACTTCTTCTTAACACAGAATTAGTTCTAAAATGAATCTAATAGATCAGACATTTAAAAATTAACTAGATGAGGAGAGGAAAGGAAAGATGAAAAGGAGAGAGGGGAGGAGAGGAGAAAAGAAGAGAGAAATTAGCAGAGCACATTTTGTGTAGTAAAATGTGAAACAAATATAAACATGTCTCCCACTGTGTGTGCACGCACACACGCATCACCAATTTGCCATGTAAAACGTATTTTTTGTTATTGATTATGGTTCAAAAAAGCTTTAAGCAACACTGCTTTAAGGACTTTTAATGTCTTCATTCTTTCAACAAAGACAAAATTCCAAATAGATGTGCTGTCCGAGGTGCTGAAAATACAAATATTAATGCATGAGCCCTGTCCCCAAGAAATCCAAATATAACAGGGAAGACATATCCAAACAACGCATATGCAAAGCTCTGTGATGGAGGAAGCTCAGGCAGTTGAAGGAAAAGCTGAATCCAGGCCAGGAGGAGGACAACTTTCAGGAAAACTTTGCAGAGGAGAGTTCCATGAGCTGAGTCCTGAAGTTGTCAAAACACATAGGTAATGAGGTTCCCGGGAGAGAAGATTGCTCCATCATCCATATGAAAAATGGAGATGTTGAGAGTGAACTAGGAGTCCATCCCAATACTTGCTTTAGGCTAATAATAGCAGATATTTACTGAGTGCTTACTAGGTGCCAACATAACTGATCTCACTTTACAACCACAATAATCATCCAAGGAAGGTCCAGGATTATCTCTTCCAATTTATAGATAAGGAAACTGAGTCTCAAAGAGATGAAGTGATTTGTTCAAGATAGAAGAAAGGCAGGGACAATATCCATAGCCAAGCAAGTCACTTCAGTGTGCATACTCCTGATCATTGCTATAGTCTCTCTCTAACCATGTCATTGAAGAGTTTAGAAAGGGGGAGAAGAGACCGGGCTCAGTGGTTCAGCCTGTAATCCCAGCACTTTGGAAGGCTGAGGTGAGTGGATTGCCTGAGCCCACGGGTTCGAGACCCACCCGAGCAACTTGGCCTGATCTCGTCTCTACAATCAATCAAAAATTAGCAGGGCATGGTAGTGCACACCTGTAATTCCAGCTACTTGGAAGGCTGAGGTGGAAGGATCGCCAGAGCCCAGCAGGTCAAGGCTGCGGTGGTCAGGAGCGTGCCACTGCACTCCTGTCTGGGTGACAGAGTGAGACTCCGACTCAAAAAAAAGAAAAGAAAAGAAAAGAAAGGGGGAGAAGAAAGCAAGAGGGACATTAGAGGAAAGAGGAAGAGGTCAGGAGATTCCAAGATCACCCCTTTATATACAAATCCCAACAAGCCTGTGATGTAGGCACAGTTATCATTCCACTTTATAGATAAGGACAGCAAAGCTCACAGTGGTGGGATGATGTCCTTCTCAGCAGTCCTGGGTCCCCGTTTCCCAGGCTCCTGACTTCCTGCTCCAGAGTTTGGAAAATCCCTTTCCCCCCAGCTTTTGTGGGGAAGCCCCCATGGCTGGCCTTCCTGATGAGGCATCCCATCTCTGCCAGGGAAATGTGGAGGCCATGCACCAATAGCCCTGAGCCCCAGAGGAGGCAATGCTACTAATTAGGTGACTCTGTTCTGCTGTCTGCCCAGACTCCAACAGACAAATAGAAATGAGACTGGAATCCCAAATCACTGTCTTTTAGAGCCCTCGAGGGTGGTGCCCACATAAGATGGCATTTCTGAAACGTGGTGGCCTGGATGAGGGAACAAGGAGGGGCTGCAGGAGGGAAGGAGAGCCAGCAATGGAATGTTGACAAGAGTTGATCCTTTCCCCCCATTCCAAGGGCAAAAAACAAAAACAAAAATAAAACAAGATGAGCATTCACTGTCCTGGTTTTAAATCCTAGGGAATGTTATCATTAAGAATTAGCTTTGTAGAGTGGGAAGAGCCCAGAGTTGAGACAGAAAAGACAGGTTTTGCAGTCTTATACTCCTCTTAATAGCTATGTGTATCTTCCTCTGTAAAATGTATTTTTAAATTGCCTCACCTAACCCTGATATAGGGCTCAGGTTGGGCCAGGTTTTGTTCTAAAGTGGCACTTTTCACAACTTACTCGTTTAATCCTTTTTTTTTTTTTTTTTTTGAGTAAGAGTCTCACTCTGTTGCCCAGGCTGCAGTGCAGTGGCACACACATGGCCACTGCAGCCTCGACCTGCTAGGTTCAGGCGATCCTTCTGCCTCAGCCTTCCAAGTAGCTGGAACTTTAGGCATGCACTATCATGCCCAGTTTTTTTTTATTTTTATTGTAGAGACGAGGTCTTACCAAGTTGTGCAGGCTGGTTTTGAACCCCTGAGTTCAGGCAATTATCTCGCTCGGCCTCTCAAAGTGCTGGGACTACAGGCTTGAGCCACCACACCCAGCCTAATTTAATCCTTAAAGCAATTCTGTGAGGTAGATGTGTCTATTACCCCCACTTTACAGATGAGGAAACTGAGACTTAATAGCTCAGGTTTTAAGTGGAAGAGGCAGGATTTGAACCCCAAATGTAGGCTCTTAGCTACTATTTTATGCTGCCACAAGAAGAAGTAAATGATTTCAGCTGGTGCTGCTTACAGCATGTTTCATACCTATGTGCTCTCATGTAATCTGCTGGTAATGGTCTCACCAGCCCTATTTTACAGATGGGCCAACTCTGCAGTAACTTACACGGTCCCTCAGAGGCCAGGATTTGGGAGTCAGGTCAAGTTGACTCCCATGCTCACATATATAGCCACCACACTGGTGGGTCCCCTTTCTAGCTAATCATAAAATCACCTAGGAGAGGGCTAAACATTCAGATTCTCAGATTCTGTTGTTAGAGCCAGTCTGCAGTAGGTCTCAGAAGTGCGTATGTCTGAAGTACACCCAAGGGGATTCTAGTTATGAGTCACTTGCCAAAATTACATAAAATAATAAAGAAATGCATTCTCAAACTGCAAAGTGCCATAAAAATTCTATAAAGCATGATAATAATAATGATGCATTTCATTGTTATTATTAATGGCAAGCCATTGTCAATGTTTGCTAAAGTCATGGTGAATGTGTACAAATTTCTAATGAGGGTAATATCTGAGAAACAGAAAATGCAGTACCTAATCTCAAGAAAGTAGAAGTCCATTAATTGAAATAAAGTGTGGTTTGTTCGTGTGTTTCTTTTTCAGGAGTGAGTTGCTAATAGCACATGCCAAGAAAGAACAAGCTAATTCATGCTCCTGTCGGCATTGAAAGCTGGTGGGCTTTCAATTACCCATATGCACAGAGCAAAGGAGGCTAAACTGTGTTTGAATTCCCTGAATTCATTCATTCAGAAGGTGGGTAAAAAGTTTGGAAATATTCAAACCAGGAAGGAGACTATGAACTTAGCGCCTGGGCACAGAGAGGGGGGTTTCTGTCAGAAATGTGGTAGAATCAGCAAAAAACATTAATAGACTTACCAGTTCTCTGACTGTTAATAGAAATCACCCAACTGTCATCAAGATAGATACAAACGTGCGTGTGCACACACACACACACACACACACACACACAGCAAACAGCTTAGTATTGATAACACACACACACACACACACACACACACACACACACACACACGCAGAGCAAACAGCTTAGTATAGATACTAACTCAAACTGAACTGTGTCTCCTTGGCTAGTGTTCTGCTTTTAGTGTTACAGCAACCATGACTTTGCATTCTTATGAACACACATGTCTCTCTCTCCTTTCACTGCTCAATTTTTAATAATGTTTGACCCTGTTTTCCTTCAGTCCTCTGTGATTCATTGAAAACCAAATCAAAACAAAAGATTATCTTTCTTTGCTTCTGGTCCTCTCATTTCCAACCCTGAAAAACCACCTTTTTCAAATTACCTAGTGGTTTTCCCAGGGTCCACCCAGATACCCTGAATCTGAAGATCTAAGAGAAGGGTTTAGGAAACCTGTATTTTTAACAAGATCCCCAGCTGTCTTTTATGTGTAGCCAGGTTTGGAAGACACAGAAAACACCAGCAGACTACTTCACTCATTGAGCAATTATTTGCAGAGCACCTACTGTATGCCAGCATCAAACGAAGCCCAAGAGACACACTGATGATCAAAAACGGACACATTTCCCATTCTCGTGCAACTGAAAGTCAAGCAGAGGTGGTGAAAGTGTCATAAACAGTCCAAGAAATGTACGGGGTCAAATGACATGAGCTATAAAGGGGAAGATCGAGGGCTATGGTGGCCAGCCTGATTCAGCTTGGAGGTGGTGGCCAGGGGAGGTTGTCACCGCATGCAGCGTTTTAACTAAAAGATTAGGAGGAAACCAGGAAGAGGTGAAGCAGGCTTGAGATTTCAGGTGAGAAGGGAAGGAAGACCACTCAGAGGAGGAACTGGCACACGTGAAGACAGGAAGAGAGGAGCAGAGGAAAGGCAGGTGGGGCTCTGGCATTCTGGTCAAGGAAGAAAGTGTCACAAAACCAGGGTGGGGTAGCAGCAGGGCCCAGGGCAACCTGTGTAAGGAGTTTAGAGTTGTTCCTAAGAGTGGTGGGATGCCCCTGGAAGGTTTCAAGCGGGAAGCGGCATGATCGGCATTTACAGCCTTTCAAAAACCACACAGGGCTTCCTTCCACCCCTGCAATATTTAAATCATGGAATGCCCGTGGACAAGACTGTACTCTGACAAAATGAAAAACTGATTCCATTCTGGAATTATAGGAGGATTAGGCAGGAACTGGGCTCTCCATGTTCCAGCCCTCTCCTTTGTCTGCTCTCCCAAAGGGTGAACAAGTGTCTCTCTCTCTTTTTAAGAAACTTGTAAAAATATAGGGGTGCCAGTGCAGTTTTGTTATGTGGACATATGGCACAGTGGTGAAGTCTGAGCTTTTAGTTCAGCCATCACTCGCAGAGTGTACATTGCACCCAGTAAGTAATTTCTTTTTTTTTTTTTTTTGAGTTGGAGTCTCACTCTTGCCCAGACTGGAGTGCAGTGGCCGCTCCCAACCACCGCAGCCTCGACCTGCTGGGCTCTGGCGAACCTTCCACCTCAGCCTTCCAAGTAGCTGGAATTACAGGCACGCACTACTACGCCCGGCTAATTTTTGATTTATTGTAGAGATGAGGTCTTGCCAAGTTGCCCAGGAGGGTCTCGAACTCACGGGCTCAGGCAAGTAAGTAATTTCTTACCCCTCACTTCCCACTCACCCTTCTGAGTCTCCCCTGGGGTCAGGAGAGGAAACCTGCCAATGTGTCCCCTGCTCTCCTTCCTCCTACCTTTTCAATTCCACACCTGCTGGCAATAATCTCTCTGCCGTGTTCTCCAGAGAGCAAAGTCATCAAGAGCCTACTGCACAATAAACTCTCAAGAAGAGTCTATGGAGGCCCCTGGGGGATAGACATGCTGGGCAGGGGAAGGCCTGATTGTCCAGGACTGTGGGTGACAAGTGTCTAGGAGGTGGCTTTGGGCATCCTGTTGTGCCTGTCCAGCATCCAGGCCTCCTCCTAGTTTGGGTGGGGCTGACTCCATACCCTGAAGACGGGATAGCCCGGGGCTGACCAATCAGGTGTTCATGTTGCCTGGTCTTATTAACTGACTATAGCCCAAGCAGAACCAAAGAGGCTCTAGTCTTTGAATTTGGGGGAAATGCTGGCAAGAGAGAATCCCCTCATTTTCTCCTAGGTTTTCTAAAATAACTGGATGTGAGCCTGGACCTGCTAGGGGTCTTCTTGTCCTGACAAAGAGAGAGCCTGCCTGAGGATGGAGCCAACATGGAGTAACTAATAGCTGAGATGGGACAGAGGGGAAGTATGGAGGGGAAAGAGAAGGGGAAGGGAGAGAGTGAGAGAGAAAGAGAGAGAGGGAGGGAAGAGGCTACAGAGGGTGTCATTTGAACCTATGGATCCAGCTGGAACTACTGATATTTCAGTTATAAACAAATGAAATCTTTTTTTTTTCCTAATTCTCTTTTAATTAGATGTTTTGCCACCCATAATGCCAACTCTTACAAATGCATTCTCCCTTCCTGCCCAAACTCTCACAGCTTCTCATCTTAGCCAGCTTTGGAAATGAAGGAGATGGAAGTCGATCATATCTAGGAATATCTGCACTGGCTATCTCCCTTTAGACATAAGCAACATGAGAATCAGAATTGCCAAAAATGGAAGAACAAATAAGAGTATGATTCATGATTCATCTGCAGCAGGCAGGACTCAAGCTAGACTCCTGGAAAAAATTTTCTCAACTAAGGGATTCCATTTAAAGAGAGTAGTACCCTTCCTACCAGTAGCCTTTTTATGATCTTCCTTTAAGTGGGACAGACAGCTCTTTCTCAGTTTAGCTGTCTGCTATGGATCACGGCTAATATCTCAAAATAAAGAAGGAAGGAAAAACAGAAAGAGAAAAAGAAAGAAAGGAAAGAGGGAAGGGAAGAGGAAAGGAGGGAGAGAGGAAGAGAGTTTCTGTGCTGACACAGACTCCCCTGAAACCAACTTCAATTCAGTCTCCCTCCCTCCCTCCCTCCCTCCCTCCCTCCATCCCTCCATCCCTCCATCCCTCCATCTCTATCCCTATCTCTCTCCCTCCCTCTCTCTCTCTCCCTCGATTTCTCTTCCTACCCTTTCCCTCTCCCTTATCTCACCTCTTAGTTACTCCTATTTGCCTTAGTTACTCCTATTTTACCTCTTGTCCTTCCTATATGCCAACTAATAGGACAAAGCAAGGAGGCACTGGGGAGGTTGGGAGCCTAACTCTGCTGGAAGATGGGGAAGGACTGTGTCCACATCTGTGCTAACCAGCATGACTAGCTCCCCAGATATCTGTGATTTACCCAAAGCCACGGCCTGTTTGCAGAGACAGGCCTCTCTGGGCCCATTTTGCCAATGTGAACATAACCCAATTCTTCTTCTTCTTCTTGGCTTCATCCTCAGTCAGACTCTCTCTCCTTATAGTGACAAGAGAAGGCGGATATAGCTCTGTGCCATGGGACACTCACAGTGTCTTCAGAGGAATGATCTTCCCTGGGGTCAAGGGCAAGTGTGGCTCCTGAACTAGAGGAGAGGACCACTTTAACCAGGGGGACAGAAGGATCCAGTGTACCCATGGTCTCTCCATCACCTCTGCTTTCTCAACAAAACTCTCTGTGTTGTATAACTGGGCATTTACATTGCACACAAACAGAGCAGCCAGACTTACAACTTCAGAGCAGCACCTTGCAATTGCAGCCAAGGAACTCATCTTTATGTTTCATTATCACTCCTTAATAGAAATTATCTGCTCCCAGGTGTGACTGCCTCAGTGACAGGCTGGTCTAGCCACAGATCCTTTCTACCAGCCAACGTCAATGTAGATCACCGGGGAGACTGGTTTGGGATGCCCAGGGTGGGACTGGGATTCGGCATTTCCAACTAGATGGCACTAAATGCTGCCGTTCCTTTGAGTCTTCAGGGGGCTTTAGCCTTCACAGGTACACCCAGAAGACCCTCTAGGAAGCACTCCTGTGTTGAGAGTTTCTCTAATGCAATCTAATTTAATTTTAACAGTGTCATAAGGTGGAATTATTAAAAATGAGGCCCATTCTTCATCTGAGGCAACTGGGGTTTAGAGCCTGCTTGAACCTAGGTCAGCTGAATTCTCAAACCTGGCTGAGCATTAGAACCCCCTGGAGATCTTTTCAAACTACACCCTCTGGAAGATTTCATTTCTGGAGTGGGTTCAGGAATATGTATTTTTAAAATTTCTTCAATCAATTGACAACGTAACTAACTCATGGACTTACTCACTTTGGAGAATTACAGAGTAAGATGTCACCACCTGTCTAGAGCAGAACAGAGCGATCTTGTCCTTCCTATTTCTTTTAAAGAGTAGCTGTGTCTTATTTTCTTTATGTCCTTGACATCTAGCCTAAAATCTGCCAAAAAGCAAGAGCTTAATAAGTGTTATCGACTCGCTAAATGAATTGAGAAATGGATGGTGGATAGATAGATGCATGCATGAATGTGTGCAGGGAGGGAGGAAGAAAGGTGGAAGGCAGGAATCAATCTGGGGGCAACTCGAGCTTAGCATTTACCCACAAACTTGTATCAAGTCCTCAGAAGCATTTTTTTAACATTATAAAACAATGGGTAGTATCTCAGTAAGTGAGCGATGCAGGATGAAATGCTTATATTCACAGGATGCACTGAAACCCTTGCCAACTAGTGGACAAAGCAAGGAGGCACTGGGGAGGTTGGGCGCCTAACTCTGCTGGAAGATGGGGAAGGACTGTGTCCACACCTGTGCCAACCAGCATGACTAGCTCCCCAGGTACCTGTGATTTACCCAAAGCCACGGCCTATTTGCAGAGACAGGCCTCTCTGGGCTCATTTTGCCAATGTGAATGTAACCCAGTCCCCCTCCCCCTCCTCCTCCTCCTCCTCCTCCTCCTCCTCCTCCTCTTCTTCCTTCTCCTCCTCCTCCTCCTGCTCCTCCTCCTTCTTCTCTCACTCTCCTCCCTGACCTGGCCTCCTTTTGATCTTAATTTCCTGTCTTTCTCTCTGTCTTGTTCCCTGGGGTTCTGGAACCCTCTTTTCAAGGTTCTTTGCTTCCCACCTCTGCTTCTCTCCAGAGGTAGAATTGAGACTACCTTCTCAGCAAGACCCATCTTGTCACCATCAAGGGTAGAGATACAGCTGGTCTTCAGCACAACCACATATTAAATGAAGGTAATCTTCATGTTCCCACCATTCCTCAACCCCATTGGAGCTCAAGCTTCCCCTCTCCTGGCCCCACACCAAATAGTCGTTTTTTTTATCCAGTCCTATGGCTTTCCTCTTTTTTTTTTTTTTTTTAGTTCTTTTTTTTATAAAGATGTGGGGTACAATTCAGGGTCAGGTATACAAACGTTGACTATGCAGGTACCCTTGTTGATGAGGTATGCCCCTCCCTCCCCTGGCAGTTTCCCACTACTGCCAATCCCTTTCTTATAGTATTATAATTGTTCAAGTTACACTTATGAGTGAGGACATATGGTACTCTGTTCTTTGTTTCTGTGACAGATCATTAAGTACGATCAACTCTAAGTCCCATGATTTTCAAGAGCATTTATACAATGATAATTCTGGAATTTATTTATTTTTATTTTTTGAGTTGGAGTCTCACTCCATTGCCCAGGCTGGAGTGCAATGGCACATTCACAGCCACCCCAGCATCGACCTGCTGGGCTCTGGCAATCCTTCTGCCTCAGCCTTCCTACAGGCGTGCACTACCATGCCCAGCTAATTACTGATTTATTGTAGAGACGAGGTCTCGCCAGGTTGCCCTGGCCTGGTCTCGAACCTGCAGGCTCAGGCAATCCATTTGCTTTGGCTTCCCAAAGTACTGGGATTACAGGCTGAGCCACTGAGCCCGGCCTTGAAATTTTTATTTTCAATCTCAACCTGTCCCCTGACCTCCAAGCTTGTATATTTAACTGCATGATTGAGATTTCCACCTGGGTTCTTAACATATCTACAAACAAACCTCTAATTCTCCTCCACTCTTCTCCTCTCATGGCCGCCCCCCAACCTTGACTGTGGGACCACCATTCACCGAGTTGCTCAGTCATCCTTGACTGCTTCTCTTCTCTCACTCCCAGAGCCAATTCTTCAGGAAATCCTGAGAGCTCGACCTTCACAACATATCTCAAATCAGAACCTGCACCAGCCCCTCTGCTACTACTCTGGTCCCAGCCACCATCATATCTCTCTCCTCCTCCTCTTTCTCCTCCTCCCCCTCCTTCTTCTTCCTCTTCCTCTTCCTCTTCCTCTTCTTCCTCCTCTTCCTCCTCTTCTTTCTTCTTCCTCTTCCTCTTCCTCCTCTTCCTCCTCCTCCTCCCCTCCTCCCCTCCTCCCCTTCTCCCCTCCTCCCCTCCTCCTCTCCTCTCCTCTCCTCTCCTCTCACTCTCTCGCTCTCTCGCTCTCTCGCTCTCTCACTCCCTCGATAATCTCAACACCTTCCAAACTGATCTTCCGGGTTTTCCTCTTGCCATATTTTGTCTCCCCACAGAGGTCAGTGAACCTTTGAAATAGACATCCACCACATTTCTCATCTGCTAAAGACCCTCTTAAAGCTCACTGTCCATCCTTCATCCAGTCGTCCCACTGTGGCCACATTTCCTGATATTTTCCCTAATCAAAATGCCCATGCATGTTTCTGTCCCCAGCACTAACCTCCTTCCCACCTCCCTGCCTTTGAACTTGTTGCTGGTTGATGCTTTACTCAGATCTTCACATAACTCACTGCCTATGTTAGATCTGCTCAAGTGTTACTTTCCTAGAGGGTATTTAAAATAGCGTCTTGCCATCTCTTTAATAAATAATGATGGGAAAACTGGGTATCCATATGCTGAAGAAAGAAATTAGACTCCCATCTCTCACCACATACAAAAATAAGTTAAAAATGGACTTAAAAATGAGATCTGAAACTAAGAAACTACTAGAAGAAAACAAAGAGGAAACACTTCAGGACATTGGTCTGGACAAAGATTTTTTTTTTTTTTTTGAGTTGGAGTCTCACTCTGTCACTCAGACTGGAGTGCAGTGGCCACTCCCGGCCACCACAGCCTCGACCTGCTGGGCTCCAGCTATCCTTCCGCCTCAGCCTTCCAAGTAGCTGGAACGACAGGCGCGCGCTACCATGCCCGGCTAATTTTTGATTTATTGTAGAGATGAGGTCTTGCCAAGTTGCCCAGGCGGGTCTCGAACCCGCGGGCTCAGGCAATCCACTCACCTCAGCCTCCCAAAGCACTGGGATTACAGGCTGAGACACTGAGCCTGGCTTGGACAAAGATTTTACAGAGAAGCACTTGAAAGCACAGGCAATAAAAACAAAAACAGACACATGGAATGTCATCTAACAAGCCTCTATACAGCAAAGAAAACAACAGAGTGAAAAGACAACTTGCAGAATGGGAGAAAAGATTTGCAAGCTATTCATCTGACAAGGGACTAATATCCAGAATTGATAAGAAACTCAACTCAACAACAAAAAACCAAATATTACATTTTTTTAAATGGGCAAATAAGCTGAATAGATATCTCTCAAAAGAAGACATATACATGGCCAATAGATATATGAAAAAAATTTAAACATCACTAATCAGGGAAATGCAAACCAAAACCACAATGAGATATCATCATTTAAAATGGCAATTGTCAAAAAGACAAAAACACAACAAATTGGTAATGAGGAGGCAGAGAAGGGGAATGCTTATATACTGTTGATGGGAATGTAAATGAGTACAACCATTATGGAAAACAGTATGGAAGCTTCTCAACAATAACAACAAAAAAACTCAACTAAAAATAGAACTACAAGTCAGGCTCGGTGTCTCAGCCTGTAATCCCGTGCTTTGGGAGGCTGAGGTGAGTGGATTGCCTGAGCCCGTGGGTTCGAGACCTGCCTGGGCAACTTGGCGAGACCTCATCTCTACAATAAATCAAAAATTAGCCGGGCATGGTAGCGCACGCCT